>VZQC01010223.1:11169-42172 GCA_009823505.1 Rhizomys pruinosus
CTCCCCTCCCCTCCCCTCCCCTCTCCTCCCCTCCCCCAGGAGACCCATGGTCTCCCTGCAGCCACACCTGGCCTAGAACTTGTTATGTAGATCAGGTTTGCCTCAATCACAGAGATGTGCCTGCTTCTGCCTCCTGAGTATTGGGATTAAAGGTGAGTGCCACCATTCCTGCCTAGTAGTAACATATCTTCTCTGTTGCTGTAACTCAGTACTACAGCATGAGTAACTTATAAAGAAAATAAAGTGATTTCTTACAATTATGGAGCCTGGAAAGGCGAAGGTCAAGGGGCTAGATCTGCTGAGAGTTTCCTCCACCTTCAAAGTCCCAAGGTGGTGCTGGGCATCCTGGGGAGAGATACAGCAAGATTGCTAGTTCCAGCCTCTCATCCTTGTCTTCCAAAGCCACAAATCCTGTGCTACCCATTACACTGTATGCTAACCTAAGTTTTTTTTGAGCCACTAATATAAGCTTGGGTCTCACCATCCTGACTTCATCTAATACAAATTACCTACTAAATGTCCCACCCACAAATAACATTAACAAAGGACATTGAAAATTCAGCTTCTAGCACACAAATTCTTGTGAACAAACCAAAATAATAGCAGGTGATGAGCAAGCACAGGATCAAGTAGTCTGAAGCACTTAACAAATTTAGAAGGATGGAGAGAGATTATGCATAATATTTTTGGAATTTGATCTTTGTCATTTTAGTTTAATATATGTTATCCTATTAAAATGGTTTGTTCTGTTACAATTTCTTTCTGTTTTAGAGGCATAATCCTTTGTAGACCCTTGACTTACCCTGAGTTTATAAAAAAAAAATCTAAAATCTATATACATTGGCCAGATACTACTTTAGAAAAGCTAACCAAAGAGCAAGTGCCTTTAAAGACTCCTAAAACCCCTGGAAGGCATCCCAGTATCACAGAAGACTACGATGTTGGCTTGGCTTCTGTCGTACGTGTGAATCATACATATATGTTTATGTATTGGAAGATGTGATTTTGACTCATGGTCTAGCTAACTACACATTATGATGGATAGGAGTGGGTTGGGCTGTTTTAAGATGGCCAACCTAAGTCCCGAGCTTGTGATGAGGGTATTTTAAATAATACACCAGGAGGTTTCTTTAATCTGTTTAGCAGAACAGCTAGAGAGAGCTTCAGTGGCTAGAGGAAACCCTGCCAAGTGTTACCATATAGGCTTGCCCTTATTGTAGCAAATTAGGGCACAGGCTTTGGGTACTAGCTTTGATCAGAGTCATCTTATTTTTTTCCTTTGTGTTCACTTTGTGTGTTTATGATGCAAATTGTGTGAATGATGTGTGTTAACTAGCAGTTAAGTTTGTACAGAGCTTCGGAACTATCTTGAGTCAGTTGCCAGTGAACCAGACTTTGCATGCAGCCCTTCACTGAGCATTTTTTAAGGAAAAGTTGCTAAATTCAGACTTTATTTTCTGTGTGTACTCTATTTAAAATAAATCCCAGGGGCTGGAGAGATTGCTCGAGGTTAAGAGCACTGTCTGCTTTTGCAGAGGACCTGGTTTTGAATCCCAGCATCCACATGGCAGCTAGCAACTGTCTGTAACTCCAGTTCCAGGGCATCCAGCACCTGATGCCTTCTTCTGACCTCTGAGGGCATTGCATGACACAGGGGTACTTACATACATGCAGGCAATACAGAAAATAAAAATAAACTATTAAAAAAATAAACTCTAATCACTTTGTACTTGTAAAAATGAAATTTTCTTCTTCTATGGAATGAAATCCAGCCTTAGCTGCTTTCCTGTGGAGTCTTAGGAAATAATAAGTTCTTGGCATATTTCCTGCTTCTTCTCCCCCTGAGACAAAGACCTGAGGCCTCCCTCCACATAGCCAGCAAAGCCACTTTATGGCTGACTAGTCCAGACCAGTTTCTATAAGACCAAGGCTAGATCTGGCAGCTTGGAGCTGGGACCCATAGGCTCTCCCTTCTTTAGGTTGACCAATCTAGAATTTCTGGAGTAAACCTGTAATGTATCAGCAAAGAAAACTTAAAAGGCCCAAGCTCACTCTGGGGCTTTGGATTTTTTTCAGTTTCCAACTCTCTTCTTGGCTTGTGAAGAGCTTTTCCTCTGTGTGGATATGAATGTGAGTGTGTGTGAGTGTACTGTATGAGATTCTTCATCTCTCAATAAAATCTGTTGGCCTGCTGCTCTCTGCAGTATCTGAGCTTTCTTCTGCCTTTTAATTCTTTGAATGGCAGAAACAAGGAACTCACTCAAGACCCCTAGTACATAATAAGAAATTCATTCTTCTTTTTGAAACAAAGCTCATAACAATTTTCAAGCTGAAATCAATTTTTAAATTGAGTGGATATAAGGAGTTAATTACTTTTGTTCTCCTTCAAGTTGTGTTCCCTAGAGTCCTAGGGTAGAGTCCCAAGCTGTTTAAACAGTAATTAATTGGCAAAGAAGCCTAAAGACATCTACAATTTTCTTTGTAGAAAAAAAAAAAAACAAAAGACATAAAAAGGAAACACCTAAGCCTCCTTGATTTAAACAAAGAATCAAAAGACTTTCTCCATTCTATAACTACTAAATTTCTGTTATAAATGAAAAAATAATGATTTGGCACTGCTGTTTTATTATATAACTGCATATAGGAGGTAGGTCTTCTACACAGCTTGTATCAGCTCTGGACATGGTTGGGTTGCTCCTGGGACATAAATATTGGAACTCAGCTGTAGAGATGAACTGAACTGTATATAAAAGAAAGAGCCAAGTTCTGGCATAACTTGGTCACACAGGTTGGGATCCTTGCTGTGAAACTGATAGAAATTCAAGATCTGACAGTGTCCTTGGTTACTACTAATTAATAGAGATGAAAACTGTTTCAATTGCATTCGAGGCCAGGAGATTAGGAATAGTGTATAAGATACAAAATTATATCAGCCACAGGAAAACAGAGTACCTCAAAATATCATTAAAATAGTCAATATTATTAAATTCAGAGATTGCCAGAATCAAACTAGCAAAGGCAGAGTTCTAAACCTAAAAATAAAAGGGGCTCCCATCCAAGTACTAACCAGGCCTGATCCTGCTTAGCTCCTGAGATCAGATGAGATTGGGCACATTCAGGGTGGTATAGCCATAAACAAAGCACAATATCCAATACCAACACCTGGATAAGCCCTACTATCTACAAGAACACATGGAGACTAAAGAACACACTCCTGAATAATAAATGGGTCAAGGAAGAAATAAAGAAAAAAATAAAAGCATTCCTAGAACTTATAAAAAATTACAACACAACAAAACTTATGGGATACTTTGAAAGCAATCCTAAAAGGGAAATTTATATCCATGTGTGCCTACATAAAAAAAAAAAAGAAAGTCCACAAATAAATGATCTAACACTGCAGCTATAAACACTTGAAAGACAACAACAAATGAACCCTAAACCCAACAGACAGGACGAAATAACAAAAATCAGAGCAAAAATCAATGAAATAGAAACAAAGAAAACAATACAAAAATCAATGAATACAACAAGATAGGCAGACTTCTAGTCCAGTTACCTAAAAGAAAGAGCAACTCCAAATCAATAGAATTCATGATGAAAGGGGAAAAATCACAAAAGACAATGAAAAGATCCAGACAACCACATGGGAAAACCTCAAAAACCTATACTCTACTAAATTTGAAAANTCTGTAGACCAATCTGGCCTTGAACTCACAGAGATCTGCCTGTCTCTTCCTCCCAAATGCTAGGATTAAAGGCATGTGCCACCCACCACCCCCGGCGATTTTATTTTTTTTAAGAACTTTTAATTTTATTTATTTTTTATGTGTATGAATGTACTTTCTGAATGTAGGTTTGTGCACCCGTGTCATATAATGACATGGAGGTCAGAAGAGGGCGTCGGATTTCCCTGGAACTGGAGTTAAAGACGGTTCTCAGCCGCCATGTGGGTGCTGGGGATCGAACCCGGGTCCTCTGCAAGAGCAGTTGGCACTCTTAACTTCTAGGCCATCTCTCCAGCCTCATGATTTTATTTTTTTATTTAGGAGGTAGAGGCAAGTGAACTGTGTGAGTTTCAGGCCAGCCTGGTCTAACTAACCAAGTTCCAGGCCACTTAGCGGTCATAGGGTGACATAGTGAGCCTCTGGCTCAAACAAAACAAATAGCTGGGTGTACTGGCCTTTAATCCCAGCACTTGAGAGGCAGAGGTAGGCAGATGTCTGAGTTCTAGGCCTGCCTGGTCTACATAGTCAGTTCCAGGCCAGATGGGACTATAGGGAGACCCTGTCTCAAAAAGACCAAAACAAAACTCAAGACATTTTATTTTATTTATTAATTACGGGTGTGTCTATGTGGGGATGAAACTTTGTGTGTGGCTTGAAGGGAGAACTTGTAAGACCTGTCCCAGAAGATCTCCAGTTATCTGATAACTCTGTGGGCATTCAGAGTTATCTGTAGCAGGAAGATTCGGGATATTACAATGATTCTTGCTTCACCCTATCTCTGCAAAGTTCCAGGCCCCTTCCTTTGAGGCATTGAGCAAAATGTCACACCTCTAGTTACCTGTTGCACAAACCGGAGCTCTGCAAGCACCCCCCCCCATTAGAACCAAGGTGGCTCAGCCCTCCCTTCTGCCTGCTCCCCACTTCCTTGCCCAAAGCACAGTAGTCTTGAATATATAGACCTCACTGACAGAAAATAAATGGAGTTCCTATCCTCCCTGGCTCTCAGCAGGTGTGTGAGTTTGTTCACTTCCTTGGGTGATCTCCTTCGGTTTTCCCTCCCCCCTTCTTGTGGGAGTGAAGCCTAGAGACTGTCCGCCTGCAGGCAGGAGACAAGTCCTGGAGCTGAGCCAAGAAGGGAAGGACAGTGTGTGGAACTTGGTCACGAGTGACTCAAAGACATTGAACAAGGACAACTACACGACATGTCTATATATGGCTATGTGCATGTGTATGATGACATTAGAGACCAGAAGCATTGCATCTCTGGGAACTGCAGTTATAAGTGATTATAAATTACTTATAAGTTATGGCCTTGAACTCACTGGGAACCTGAGAGTGGTCTATCCTCAACCTCCTGAGTGCTGGGGGTAGTTAGGTTAAGGGTATTGAGACAGGGACTCAGGAATCCCAGGCTGCCCTGGAACTCTTACGATGCCCAGGATGATCTGGAACCCCTGATCTCCTGCCTCTACCTCTTAAATGCTGCTTTTACAGATCTGGGCCTCCACACCCAGCTTAAAAGTTCTTTTTTTTTTAATTTTTAAAAAATTTATTATTTTTTATGTGTATGAGTGTACTGTCTGCATGTAGGTTGGTGCACCCAGGTCGTGCAATGCCGAGGAGGTCAGAAGAGGGTGTAGGATTCCCCTGGAACTGGAGTTAAAGAAGGTTCTTAGCTGCCATGTGGGTGCTGGGAATCAAACCCGGGTCCTCTGTAAGAGCAGTTGGTGCTCTTAACCGATGAGCCATCTCTCCAGCTCCCTAAAAGTTCTTAAAAAAAAAAACAAACAATACTGGAGTAGATTTCAGTGTGGATCACTCATCTAGGAAGCAGGAGGCATTGGATTTCACCCCTCCCACCAGTAAATCCATGTTTACATAAATAATGAAAGCTTGAAAAGTATTGTCCTGGTACATTCATTGAATAAAAATGTATTGAGCACTAGCAGTGCCTGCTCTAGTACTCAGGAACATGTGCTGAGCACTAACAGCAGAATGTGTCCTCACAGGACAGACAAGCACTAAAGGATCCAGAGCACAGGGTGGTAAGGCCAGACAGGCACGTGATGGTCTAATCTATAGAAGTGTCTGGGAGAGGAAAGCCAAGGTGAAGTTCCCCTCCAAAGCATCTTTCTTTGTTTCTTTGTTTCTTTGTTTCTTTCTTTANACAAATCATTTTCCAATTCAGTTCAGGCATTATTTCCTCTTTCCCTTTTCCCCCCTACCCACAACCCATCCCAGATCATGCATTTTGCAACAACAACTGTCCGCATCTTCTTCAGTTTTTTTTTTCTTCATTTTTTAGTTATAAGGGATGATCCTGAGTACAAGCATCCTTTCATACCTGTAAAACCAATTGCAGGCTGTTGTGCCCAACCCCCACAGCCCCACCATTCCAGCGGGGGGGTGCGGGGTTGTATGTTTCAATCACGTTGATCAAATTTAAGTGCCAGGAAACTACATTGCTGTAGTTTTCCACCATTCACCAAATTGAAGCCCTTACATTCTACCACCGCCCCCTCTTACGCAGATTTTTCGCTAGGCTTAGAAAAGGGGACAGTGGATGAGAAGCAAAAAACAGTCCACTCTCTCTGGAAGCTGTTGTCTTGGGGGACTTGGCACTTCAGGTGGTTTCCTTTCATGGGATGAACAGTTTGTCCAGGAATAACCTTGATCCTACTAATAAGACAAACAAGCATTCGATATCATAAGTATTTAAACCGCACTCATGTTATGGTTGCGTTACTTTGGTATAGGGAAACATTCTGTTTGGAGATTATGTTAATCCATGAAATTACATTTTTTCCTGTTCCCATATCAACGATGACAGGACTTCTTTTTAACTTGTGCCTTTTATACCAACATCTACTAATCAGTAGCGCGTATGTGTCCTGTGGCATCAGCCGTGGGTATTCCTCCAAGGAGCCACGAGCCAATAGTCAATTAGGTTTGGGGTCCACAGGCATATGGCTGCCCTGCTGCACAGTATTTCCAGGAGGTGAGGTGTAGCTGTTGCTGGTGGTGGAGTCTTGCTTTACTCAAGTAGACCTATATTTTCTTTATTTGTTTAGTGGCCTCTCTGGTATTCCAGAGGCCATCTGTACCCCCTTTTTTCCACTCTTCTCTTACTTCAATGTGTGGTCTCGATAGATCTTTCCTATGTTAACATCAGGTCTTTCGGCAGCAGGGCCTTATCCGCCCTCTCTTCTGCAGGTATCCCAGCTTACAGGCAAGTGAGTCATTTACCCTTTGTGGGGCCATTGGATTCCCCTGGCCACACCATTCTCCACCCTGGTAGAATTCAATCCCTTTGCTGATGTCAGCGCCCCTCCCGTTTGCTCCTCTCTGTACTTACCTATATTTTGTTTAATTGCATAGCTTAAGGAGTCTTTGGTATTATATTTGGTTATGAATAAAGAGAATAATCTTTTTCACCGTTCCTTTTATGTCTATTATTCCAATTAAAGAGCGCAGTTTACCTGGTTTATAAGCACTTACCTCACACTTTCTCCAATTGAGGCATATATGTCCTCAATTGCCAGATCGCTACCTTTGGGATCCTATGATCTCGCTGCTTGGTAGAGCAAACTGAGTGAAGTTTTGATTAGGGAAGAAGTCATTTCATCTGAGGGGATCAGCGCTCAGTATTGGTACTTTGCTTAATCTGGATTTCTGATGAATCATCATACTTTGCTGTATAATAAATTCTTATTGTCTTCTTAAGTATAAAAATGAATATTGAAAGGAGGGGTGGTGATGCCTTTATTCAGAACTTGGGCGGCGAGGCAGTTTAGCTATCTCTGTGAGTTCAAGGCCGCCTGGTCTACATAGAGGTAACAGGGCCCAGTCTGGACCTAAAGGGAGACCTTGTTTTCTTCAACAAATACACAAAAAAAAAAAAAAAAAAATCCGTTCTTCTGCTTGCACTACAGGATTAATATTCTATGGATTCCCAGTTCATTTTTTATTAATAAGTACCGGCGAGCTCAACAATCCATTTAATGTATTTACATATTATTATTAAATACAGAGATTTTCTTACAAAGCATTATTACAAAACCCTATACATATCTTTATCAAAGGCTCTAACGCCACCACGACGTATTCCATGATCGCCAACCCGAGTTAAACTAGATTTTTTTCTAATAACTCCGCTTTGCTTCCTTTTTCTGATTCCGTCCCTGACTTGGTATCATTTATGTCACTGATTATCATCATCAACTCTTGCTGTCTTTATTTTTTTATTTATTCTTATAAAGGGTTCACTGTGTAATCTGGGTTTTGTGGAGCTCGCTATGTAAACCACAGTGGCTTCAAACTCACAGAGCCCTGCCTGTCTCTGCCCCAAGTGCTGGTATTAATATACGTGCACACCACCACGCAGGACCATCTGATTATTTACTTATATATTTTTATTTTATGTGCATGAGTGTTTTGATTGCATGTGTGTAGGTGCATGGGTGTCATGCAATGCCCTCAGAGGCCAGAAGAGGGTGTCAGATCCCCTGGAACTAGAGTTGCAGACAGTTGTTATCTCCCATGTGGGTGCTGGGATTTGAACCCAGGTCCTTTGCAAGATCAGTTTTTAACCACTGAACCATCTCTCCAGTTCCATCAATCCTGATTTTTTACATCAAATTATAATGCTCCAAATTTGTGACCCAAACACAAGATCAGGGCTTTCTTGAACTTTCCAGTCTCTATTTTTTGTTGTTTTGGTCTTTTCAAGACAGGGTCTCCCCCATAGCCCCAGCTGTCTTGGATCTCACTCTGAGCCAGGCTGGGCTTCAATTCCACAAAGCTCCCCTGCCCCTGCCTCCCGCTCTAGTGGATTACAGGCATGCGCCACCAAGCCCAGCTCTATTTTATTTTTATAGCTAATTTTCAGCCGCCATCCTCTAAAAACATCCCCAACAATTTTCACGAAATGCTTTAGTCTGTCACAGCTCCAGCAGATAGGGAATCTAGGATTGCCACACACCCTGTCTTTTTTATTTACATGGCAAACAGGACCATTTGAAAAACTGCAGCAATCTGATATCGAAAAATTCTCTGGGAAAAATAATTTTAAACTATTTGTCTCTGCTTTTTGGACAGGGTTCGGACAATCTTGATAATGTATCTCATAGGCTGCACACAGTCATTCATATTCATTCAAGGATTGAGAGGGTCATCTCATCCACTCAGGTTTGGTGACTATTCTGCATGCAATCCTGATGCCCAGGACACAGAATTAAAAAGGATTAACAAATCAAAAATCCCTCCCTTAGAGGACGAGGAAGGACAAACTCTGTTTGCTGGTACTGCTTGATACTGTAGCCTTTAAGACAATCTAACAAAAAGATATTTTGTCTTTTCCTACTTCTCTTTCATTTCCTGCCTCACTTCTGTCTCTCTTCATTGTTCTTTTATTTTTATGTTTTTCTTGTTTAAATAAGTGACAAAAGTAAAATATAAAGGCTATTTAAATTCATCAGAGGTAAGAACATTAACAACTTAGTTTGCTGGGCTTTGAGCAAATGTCTTTCCATATCATAGTAACAGTCCTGGGGTAGGAGGTTAACTCAGTCAGTCCTATACCCCACAGAATGTTTGTTTGTTTGTTTGTTTGTTCATTCAAGACAGGGTCTCCCAGAAGCCCCAGGTGGCCTGGAACTCGTTATGTAGATAGACCAGGCTGGCCTTGATCTCACAGAGATCCCCCTGCTCTATCTCTGCTCCTGAGTGCTGGGATTAAACATACGCCCCACCACGTGCACCCCCACACACACACTATCTCTAGCATTAGCCCAATGGTTTGACGAAATAAATGTTAGATTTCAAAAGAATAAATAATTCTGTTTACCATTAAGGAATGCCAAATATTTGAAGATAGACATGTTCAACCTCATTTAGACAGTATTCAATGTATACACATATGAAGTATCACATAGTAACCCATAAATATTCACAATTTTTATATTTTTATGTATTAGCTTAAAAGTAAATTTAAAGAATATATAAATGAAACATTAAATTTTCCACATAGGACAGCAGTCACAGAGCTTATGTGTTGATATAGTTTTTCTGGAAAATGTTCAGGGTGCACATTATACTCAAGGAAAAAAAAAGGAAGGTTCATAGCTCTGTTTATCTATAAAACTTCATTTGTACAGAAGTCCTCATTTAGCTTTGGTGCCTGGTGAATGAGCTATTAGTGTCATTCTCTTGCTTTCTCTGTAATCATGTCAACTAGAAGGTGGAGGAGACGCCCTATTTCTCCAGCTTTTTGATGTGGAGAAGCTTTTTATGAAAACATCCTGCTTCTCTTTTGTAAGGCTGTGCAGTTTTCAGAGGCCCACAGGTGGCTGAAATCTCACCGGGGCATAAATCACAACATGGAACAAGTCCTGCATCATTTAGTAAACAGAAAAGAAAATACCTTGTCAGCTAGCAATTAGAAGCACATTCTCTACCCAAAAGTCTGCCCCTTGTCCCTATCAGCCTGAACGTGTCCTTTCATACAGACCTTTCTGGCAATTAGTTTGAGACGGCCACACAACTCCCACCCTTGTGTCTTTCACATTACCCGATGTCTCAAGCCTGCTTTCAAATGTTTCCAAACCACTGAAGCAACTCCTCACAGACGCCCATTGACGAAATGTGGGATTGAGGTTGTGTCAGATCTAACTAATGATCAGCATCATTCCCACCTGCTCCTCGTTGTTGACAGACCATGAATAAAGGCAATGCTGTTACTCCTACAAGTGATCTACTCAAGTCAGGACTTGGTTTTGATTCCTAAAAACATAACCTTTTGCAGAGTTATTTTAAGCCAAAGATGTAGAGCTCTGATGTCCTGTATTTATTTATTTTACTAGTTTTTCTACCATACACCAATGAGGCAGATGATGATGATGATGATGATGATGATGATGAAGATGATGATTTATTACAACCTGGAGCTCTGTACATTGGCATGTGGCATGTGCACAAACACAGGAAGAAAAAATCATACAGAAGCTTCCTTTAAGTCTGGGAAGGAGACTGCACTGCCCCTCTGTTTTCAGTGGTGAAGGTCTTACTCCGCCTTTGCAGGGTTAAGCACCCATTGTACGAGAACTGTATGGAGAGAAATGAGGAGCTCAGACTTTGTAACAAAGCCTACCCCCATTAGTAGTCGGGATCCCTCACTTAGTAGCTTCATGGCTACCAGCGAGGCACTGGGTATTCTGAAAGCTGAGGAAAGCACAGGATGCCATTCCAATGTGTTTGAGCTGAAGAGAGCCTTTAAAGGTCTAGGGTCAGGAGGATAGATTTTCTGCCACATTGTGGCAGAAATGCTTCAAGATGACACACAGTGGGAGACGAGCATGGGAGCTGAGCTGCCCAGTGCAACCTCTTCAGAGTCACATAGGAATGCTCCATGCTGTTCACTGGTTCCACACAGGAACATGATGGCTGAATGACTAACTGGAAAACACAGCCAAACGAAGAAGGTGATGAAACAGTGACATGCCCATAGGAGGCTGTCGGCTCATCGAACTGTGTACACAGTTGACTTTTCTTTTGAAAAACATGTTTATTTTTTAGTATTTGCCAAGTAAAATACATAGCTCATTTCATACATCTCTAAATGGTGTGTTAACAGAAGGGTTACTGAATCAACACTCCACTTCCGGCAGTGTCTGTAACTCCAATTCCAAAGTTCTGAGTTCTGTCTCTTTTGCATTTGCATCAGATTTGGAAATGGTAGTACAATTTGGACAAAGAGGAATGAGGTGGCTTCAGCTAGTACAGAACACAGATGTGACTTCATTTTCCAGCTGTAATTTTCCTTCCAGAGCTAGAACTTTGAATAGGCTGAAACCATGTTCTTTGCAGGATCTCAGAATGTTCTAAGGCTCTGACAGGCCAGATGCACATTTGTTTAATTTAGATGATATTCTCCCTCTCCCTCTCCCTTTCCCTCTTCCTCTCCCTCTCCCTCTCCTTCTCCCTCTCCCTCCCTCCCTCCCTCCCTCTCTCCCTCTCTCTCTCTCAATAGCCAAGTAAATGGCCCAGAAAGCATGTATATAATTGCACCCTTGTCATGCATTGCCCGTGGAGGTCAGAAGAGGGTGTTAGATCCCCTGGAACTGAAGTTACAGAGAGTTGTTAGTCAACACGTTGGGTGCTAGGAATTAAACCTGGATCCTCTGCAAAAGCAGCCAGTGCTCTTAACCACTGAACCATCTCTCCAGCCCTATGAAAGAGCAGAACTTTGATAACTTCAGCCAGCAAAATATAAAAGCAGGGATCAGTGCAAAAGTTGGCAGTAGGCTGGTGAAACTAACAGGCCCTCAGGATCATCATTTTAAGCAATACAGGTGTTGCCCTTATGGCGTCCACAGTCACTGCCCACTCTTCACAGAAGTCTCACTGGCTGCTCTGTGGATTTGCTTGCCATCTCACATGGCTTCGAGTATGGTCTAGGACCTTTTTTTTTTTCTTTTAATAACTCCCAGCACAATTGTTCTGAAAATCCATATTCAAAGCTCTTAACTAGAAATCATTGAGAGTAGGGAGGGGAAAAGAATACCTGTTAAAAAAAATGAATAAAACAGAAGAATCCTAGTGCCATTTGCACAATTGCTGTCCCTCCTCATTTGCTTGGAAGTGGTTATTTTTCAGATTCAGTGAATTGCTTTTTCTCACATACTTCATAGAATCATTCTGTAAGCCAGAAGGGACCTTGAAGACAGTATTTAGAATTGTTTGTGCAGATCATGAAACTGAGGCTGAGAAATGTGAGCCGATTTGCCCAGGTTGTATCTGCAACGTCAGTCTCTGAAACCCAAAATCACCTTGCCAGCCATGCTCTGTTTTCCTCCATTCAAATAAAATGCGTTGTTATTCATATACACTTGCCCGTTTCTCTTCAAATGTTAACTGTACACCTACTAGGCAACAGGTATGATCCAGGCACTGAGATACACCAGTAAAATAGAAAAGATCAAGGATCAGCTCTTACTCGCAAGTAATTTTAGTCACTTATAATTCAAAATACATTAGTATCTTCTAGTGGTTAGTTGGAAATGAGAAATCTTAGACCATACCCCAGATTACTAAATCAGAATGCCCTTTACAGAAACATTCCATGGGTTGTCCTGTTCATTTTAAAATATAGAATATATAGACAATTTTAAAAGAGAAATGAGTTCATATCCCCAGCACTACAAAAAAAATGAAAGGAAGGAAGGAAGGAAGGAAGGAAGGAAGGAAGGAAGGAAGGAAGGAAGGAAGGAAGGAAGGAAGGAAGGAAGAAAAAAAGGAAGACAAGGGAAGGAAGGAGAGAGAGAGAAGGAGGGAATTGAAGGAGCTTAGTGCATGGTGACATGGGAACACATGGATGCACAGTGTCCAGGGCTCTGGGGCCATTTGAAGCATTTTTCAGTTTTCCTCTGAGTGAGAAGGGAGGGTTGATGAATAAGCAGGGCCCATCTGACTTATCCTCGAAATATGCAGAACATGGCTTTAAATGCAGACATGGGACAGATGAAAGGGTCCCTGAAACATACACGATCTTCAGGGGGCACAAAGAACTTTAACAGGTGATAAGATATTAAACCAAGGTACAGTTTGTCAGAACTCATCCACTGGTGTGCATGCATAGTTTCATTCTACTATGAGAGTTACCATAAGAATTTGAGAAACGTTAGGAACAAATTTATATTAAAAAAAATTTTAAAGCTGCTGAGCCACAATGGTGTGTGCCCTTGGTTGCAGGTACTTGGGTGGCAGAGACGTGAAGACCACTTGAACAGAGCAACTCTAGGCCACTGTGGGCAGCATAGCAAGATACCGTCTCACACAAACGCAGATGAGAGAACAGCCTTTGCAAGGAGTAATGACTGAAACCAAACTTCATTCCAAACTAGGATAGAATTGGAGATGTGGACAAGTTCTATCAGATACTGTAAAGATCCCAAGAATCTAGGCATTTGCAAAGTGAGAGTGGAGAATTCAGAGTGATGCTGAAGTGAAGAAGCGTAGCTCATGAAGTGAGCTTCGTGACCTTGGACAAGTCACTTGTCCTTGTCTTTCTAATCGCAATTGCAGCCCCTGCTTACACATTGTAATGTAAGAGTCAAGTATGGTTTAAGAACCAGAAAGTGCTGTGAAAATTAGAAGGCATCATGTGCCTGTGAGGATGGCTGAAATCCCTTCATTCCAGCCATGTCAGCCAGGCCAAGAGACTGGAAACTGAGTATTGGACGTTTGTGCCATAATATCAAGACATCCACAATTTCTGGTATTCATGAAAAGTCAGGTCTGTCACAGGTGCTAAAGTGTTCCCAACTTCCACTCTAATGTAATTCCTTAGTCAGAACCATTCTCTCAATAAAATGCAAATTGGTGGAGGAGAAAAATATTTGTGTGTGCCAACTTGCAAGTCACAAGAAGCTCTGGTGTATAGATTTACATGTATGTATCCAATAAAATTTTCTTTATGTGTTCCATTTTATGTGTGTGTGTGATGTGCATATGTATATGAATATTTGCATATAGGTATAGCAATTTCCTCTGAGTTGAAACATGCTATCCTGGAGGGAAGCTCATTAAGACAGAAATTCTTGGGACTAGAGAAATGGCCCAGCAGTTGAGAGCACTTGCTACTCTTCTAGAAAACCCAAGTTTGGGATCCAGCACCCATATCTGGCAGGTCACAACTGCCTATATGTCCACTTCCAGGGGATCTAACACCCTCTTCTAACCTTCATGGACACACACACATACACACACACACACACACACACACAGGAATAAAAGTAAAGGTAAATCCTTTTTAATAGTCAGGAAATAAACATCTCAAAAGTCTCAGGAAGTAGTACAAGTCCCTTGACTCCTCCAGGTTATATAAGCAGTAAGGACTACTGAGGGGAGGGGACTCTTGGACCTGCCTGCAAGTCTTGCAGACAGCTTCAGAATTGCCAGCTTTCATGTGACAACACCCATGCTGGAGTGGATATCCATGGATACACCTGGCTTTGGGGTACTTCTGTGTGTCACCCTTCACACATACTCCTGTAATTAACCTCAGTAAGGTCGCTGATTCATCAACCTGGACCTCAGTGGTCTTGTTAATTTGGTCTATGTTTGGCTCCCTGTCTGGGGTGGGTCCATGTTAGCTCATATCTCCCCAGTAGTAGGGTCACATATGTGGCAGCCAAAGGTTGATGTTGAACATCTTCCTTGATCCCTCTTCACCTCATTTATTGAGAAAGGGTCCCTCAGTTGAGCTTAGAGTTCATCAATAAGGCTGGTCTCAGTAGCCAGTCTGCCCTGGGGATCTTGTCTCCACTTTCTGAGCATGATTTCCTCCCCTCTCAGCACTTTCCCTGGGACCCAAACTCTCGTCCTTATGCCTGCTGCTTGCCTAGCAAGTGCTTTACCAGCTGTGGATTCTCCCCAGCCTCCAATAACATTTTATTGAGCATCTTGTATACATATATGGATTATATAGCAAGACCGAACCAAACAGGCATCATTGTCAATGAGAAGACAGTCTAGAAGGATGTATATGTCAAAACAAATCCTTGAATGTAAAGTCCTATGTAAAAAACGTTTTATGAAAAAGGTAGGAAGTGGAATTGGAGAAGATTTTTAAAAATACCTCTGAGAAATACTTTTGGGAGAGGTGTTATTGGGGCAAGCTGAAAGCAAGAAGGGTTTCACAGGTGTCACAGCACACGGGAACCCAGGAAGTTCTTGACTAGTGGGCTGGCTAGGGCAGCACTTAGGTCTGGTCTCCAGTGTGAGGTGATACATCAGACTGATGACAGTAGGTGAGGACATGACATGGAAGCCTTTCCGTGCCAGCCTTTCCTGGCTGCACATGGAAAACCACTGAAGGGTTCTCAGAAGGGTTGGAATGACCCAGTGCATGTAAATGGAGATGACTTTGGCAGATGCTGGCTGCGCAGGCATGTTCAGAGACTTGATGTTAGGGACAGTTATTAAAAAATATATATGTAGCAGCTGAGAAGGGATAAATTAAGTCTTCAATTAATGTAAAATGTATTGGGATGTGTAAAGATGTACAACTGAGAGGAACACTGGTGTCAAGACATGGATCTGGTTGTGGGACATAAGAAAGCAGAAGACCTCAAAGATGGCTGGAGAGATGGCCTAGTGGTTAAGAGCGCCGACCGCTCTTACAGAGGACCCGGGTTCGATCCCCAGCACCCACATGGTGGCCGAGAACTGTCTTAAGCTCCAATTCCAGGAGAACTCCAGTTCCAGGGGAATCCGAGACCCTCTTCTGACCTCCGCGGTGTTGCACGACACGGGTGCACAGACTTGCATGCAGACAGTACATTCATACACATACAGAAATAAATAAAAAATTAATAAAAAAATTAAAAAAAAAAAGAAAATCCTCAAAAGGGTCCATTAGGTAGAAAATACTAAATTGTTTTCTTAGAATCTTAGAATTATACTAAATTAGTAACATTGTGGGATAGTTAATATCGATGGGCATTCTTTCTATACTATACAAGTTTTCAAATATTTTATTTGATCTTCAAAATGATGGGATTTTTTTTTTGTCGTTTTGAGAAAGGGTCTCTCTATAGCCCCAGCTGTCCTAGAACTCACTATGTAGACCTGGCTGGCCTTGAACTCACAGAGATCTGCCTACCTCTGCTGAGATTAAAGGCATGTGCCACCACACCAGGCCAAGATGATGTTTTAAGAAGAATAAGTCAATATCAGTGATGTAGGTTCAGAAACTGGGGCTCAAATGGCAAAGTGATTTGGCAAAGGTAGCAGAATTCCCATTCAAAAAAACTGGTCTGGGCATGGTGACCTCACAGGCTGAGGCAAGAGTGTTGTTGGGAGTTGAAGGACAGTCTGGCCTACACAGTGAGTGCCAGCCCAGCCTGGGCCAGAGAGTGTGGTCCTGCCTCAAAACAACAATAGAATAAATTTTTTAAATATTTAAAAAATTCTAGGAAACAATCGTATGAATGACACTGAAATTGAAGAGTCAAGGATAATCCACCCAGGAGCTTTTCCTGAGAATTAACAAGAAAATGAATGTGTTCCCTTCTGTAACTGTGTATGGAGCACTTTCGAATCTGCCTGATATGTCTGCATAGTCATTCAAAGCATATAGAATATTGGGACAGTTTGCCCACATTCATTTCTAATGGCTACCAATAAACTCCTCCATTGACGGTTTCAATAGCAACTTGCTACTCTTTGACATATTCACTATTTTGATCCTAATATATATTTTAGAAATACATCATAGTTCAGAATTTTCTTACATTTCTATGAATACCTCTGTGGTTCTACATGCAGAGGGTATGAGACTTTTTAATCACTCTAGTCACAATAGCTGACAAAAATAAGGAGTAAAAGATTTAATTTGCAGAGGATTTCTGAAAGTTCCCTCCATAGTGAGGAGGTCATGGCACATAGAAAGCAGAGAGAGGGAATACAGAAAGGGACCAGAGCAAACTATAGCCACAAGGACACACCCCTAGCTTCCTGCTTACCCAGACTAGATGCCTCCTCCCACCTTTTCCCACATTCCCAGTCAGGCCATCCCATTATGAATCCATCAGGGATCACATCATTCACTGGGGGAGGGCCTTCATGGTGTAATCTCCCTGGAAACTGGCATCTAGTCACAATCAGAGGTATGCTTTACTGATCTAGAATATTCTCAATTCAAACAATGTAACAATTAAGATTAACCATCAGAGAAACCCAGAACATATACTTACAGACCGGGAGAGAAGTAATGAATTGAAGCCTATGGGCGAAACACCCCCTAAATAGATTTTTCTGCCAAAAAAAGTATATTCTGCATATGGCTGAAAAACCTCATATGTGAAACTAATCAATCAATGATAGTATAATAAACACCATTACCATTCATATGTTCTAGATGTTTCTTATTTAAGTTGTATGCCTGTTAGAAATGACTAATATTACAAAATTTACATTTCTGCTGCAAAACTCACATTTCTGTTTTCTGAGTAAATTTTCTTACGCCATAACAAGTGAGCTCTTCTCTTGAATTCAGTTGTGCCCTTCTGAATATTATCGTCTAGCCGTGACTTGTCCTTATCTCCATTCTGCTAGTCCCAGATAGCATATTTTGCTGTATGTATCTGAAAACTTATAATTGCACTTCCTAGTTGGGAATCAAAGCTTGACTTTAATTAACAGTTACTGGTTCAAATGGCCCGCTGATAAAAACAAATGCATGCATTTCCAGAATAATAACTTGGGTGCTTCTCTGAAGAATCCAAAGTGGCAGACTGTCACTTCACAGGACTTTTTCATTCTCCCCAACTTGTAATAAAGCCAGCTCATTGTTTCTCCAGGCTACTAAGCACCAAACAATTTATTTTTGTGCTCATTCTGTCTTGTTGTGGCTCACTCTTGTGTTCACTGAAGCCCTACAGCAGACTCTAGCATCATTTTTAAAAGAAGCAATTACAGCACCTTCAAATGTGGGTATCATCAAAAGAATTATCTAATTGTCCATCGCTGATTTGGACCAGGCATTTATTCCTCATAATACCTCAGTTTAAGGTTTGGGAAATTAGTTTTGCATAGGGGCTTGTGTCAAGAGCATTGTAGCAGCGTCCCCTTCTTGATCTGAACAGAACACCTACCTCCATCTCTCCTGCTACGTATGTTACTCACAATTTATAGCCCCCCATCAATGTATATAATCTCCTGTATGTCCTGAAATATTACTTCTGGATTTATTCCGCCTGACTATATCCTTGAACTCATCCATTTTTGCTCGTTCTAGTTTCCTGTGACATTTTCCAGTAGTTTCACTGACGCTCATCTCCTGTTTCCTACAGCAATAATCGTGTTTCCCAATTAGCTTGCACATCAAGTGAAACCCCAAGTTTCAATACTATAACAGCTTTCATTACTTTAAGTTAAACACCAAATCTTTATCATGATTGTCAAAGTCCTGTGTATTCCAGCCCCGTCTATTTCTTCCTGCTTCCCTGGAAGAAAGAGGTACTGTCCATCCAACCTGCTTCTCTTCTGTCTGTCCTCCTCATTCTTGTCTTCTGTTTCCTATCTTGATTCAAGTACCAAGTCCACAAAACAGCTTCCCCGGCCACACTTACTCTCGCCCTTCACTTTCCTAAGCATTTACCCCAAAGCTGTTGGAAACCTAGAATGCTCAGTACCAAAGACTGACTCAGGAGAACATAACTTTAAGGTAGTCTCAAGCACAATAACAATGACCCTCCCTCCCTCCTCTCTGTCCCTCTATCTCTCACAACCTCCACACCCTCTCTGTCCAAGACTATAAGATACACTTGTCCATTCGGCAAGTCAGACTTTATATCAGGATGTGACAGGTGGAGGAGACAGAGAGCAGTCACCAGGAACCGCATCCACTGAGATCAGAAGCTAATTGTCCTTTGTAGCCACAGTCCTTCCCACTAGTTAATGGAAATCATTGATTTGATGGAATTTCATAAAATCTTCGTGGCTGTATTTTACCACAAATCACTCATAAATTTCTGTTTTACTAAATTCGGGTTTTAACTTTGCATAATGGGAGGTAGGACTGTTATTTTTGTTAGGTTGTAACAGAAGTATAAAGAAAATAATTCTACTAAGTTGTTGGAAGATACCTGCTGTAAGGTCTCTTACCACCAGCAGATCAAAGCCATACATATTAGTCAGAAGAGAGGGAAGAGCCCCATGTTTTTACTCTGATGTATAGTTTTTAATTGATATTTATTCTCCTTGGGTTCAACCAAAATATAAACCCAACTTTCCTTTCTCATGATCAATTTTTCAGAAGACTCCAAAGAAGTGTGTTACCTGGAAGGCATGACCTCTACCATTTTGTGCTTATCGGCTACTTCCTGCAGTTTTTTGCGTGCTTGCCTGATAGATTTCTCTGAAGCGCTGTGCTTAGAATGCTATAGAGAATGGGCTGCCCCAGAGCAGCTACTAACAGTAGCCTACGGGAGCTGATGGGCACCTCCAGCTCCTCACTCCACATGTTCAGTCTCCAGAGAGCAGGAATCCTGCTTTATTTGTTCTCCCACTTCCTATCTTTCCTGTTCCTACTTTCCCACTCTTTTACTGATATTTTCTGTGATCACACCACAAATAAATGGCGTTTCATAGAATCCTCGTCCTGGGCCTTAGATGTCAATGTAAGAAGCCATGTCTTTGGGAAAAGATTCCTTTTCTATGGGAAACCCATCCTACAAGAGAGGGACTTCATACATGTGAAAGGCAGTAGATACAATGAGAGCCAGTCTTAAAGCCAAGCTTGTAAGGACTGTTATTGCTTACCAGCTATTCAAGTATTGAGTGCTAGAGCTGGAGAAATGCCTTAATAATTAAGAGCAGGTATTGCTCTTACAGAGAACCCCTGTTAGGTCACTGGCAACTGCCTGTAACTCCAGCTCCAGGTGACCCAATGCTGAGAGTTGACCAAGGGCTAACACTTGCCATAACGGTGCTTCCCAGACCTTCATTCAATGGGCCAGGCACCATCTGTTCAGAATGATTAGAGCACCTGCTATCTAAGTAAGTATTCTTCATAGTTTAATGGTTAATTTAGCACCTACCAGACCCAGATTTAACATGGTACCTTCCTTCTGTGATTATGCTTGGGATTACCTTAAAGTTACATCTTCCTGAGTCTTCGATTCTTTATTATACAGATGTTCTGTAGCTCTCTCGATATCCAATAGGCTCCTTGGAAGATGTTTAGGGAAATGAACTGATGAAAGATAGGAAAAGAAATAGTGGACAGAATCACCAACAGTTGAAGATAACTTATAAGAAAGTGTGCAAATATACTAGTTTAAGCTGACCCTTAAACAAACTGTGTCTATGGAGCAGCACCACTGCGCATGGAGCCAGTAGAATGTCTACAGTGTCTGATGAGCTAGACTTCTCTGATTCTATACTTACCTTCTTACTCATCTGTTTATTTGATTTCTGATTCAAATGTTCTAGAGTAAAGAAATTTATAATCAGAAGACACACACACACACACACACACACACACACGCACACATACACACTTCATGATGGAAGTTTACTTTTGGGCCCAGATACATGTGGTAGATTAAGTTCCAGCTGCCAGGGTCACTGCCCACATGGCAACCCTGAAACACAGGCATAAGATGTCCTGTGCTCCCTCCCAGCCTCCTACCTGGGTTGTAAGCTTTGTAGCTAATAGTGGCTATGTATTAATCACTTCAAGGAGTTATTAGAAATCCAGGAGAAGGCTGGGAGATGAGCATGGGTCACATTTCCAAATGAAAGCTAGTGCCGGGATGCGTCTTTGGTATATTTAACAATGACTGAAAAGTCTATACCCATAGCCTTATGAAGAGTAAGGCTAAATTTTCAATAAACTGCATTTTGTTGCAAATGGCAAGCTGAATTCCACAGACAAATCACTCTCAGTGATTTTGTGGTCTGCGTATTATTATACCTTCTCCAGATACAATAATCACAAAAGTTAAAACACACAGAATGAAAAAAAATGCAATTTCACTGTTGTTTTGGACTCTGCTATTCCAAGGCAGGATTTGGATATAGTTTCTCAGTTTTTAGATTTGCTATTGAAGTTTTAGTGGAATAAATGGTGTCAACACAGCTCCAAGTACAGACTGGAATCATTTACTGAGATGCGACAGCATATGACGCCCCAAAATTTGGTTTTAAAATTGTTCAATGTTAAGAGCAATGGAGGCTCTTGCAGGGGACTCAGGTTTGATTTCCAGCATCTACAAGGTGGCTAACAACCATCTGTACCTCTAGTTCCAGGGGATCTGACGCCCTCTTCTGTCCTCCATAAGCATTGCATGACATGTACATACATATATGCAGGCAAAACACTCATACACATAAAATAAAATAACAGATTCATTTTAGTAGAATCACTACTGTGTCTTGTGGTTCAGATATTTCCACACATCATAATAAAGGAGGACTTTTTTAACCCTTTATTCTCACTTATAACTGCTGATAATATTCGACCTATGGAAATGGTTAGAGGAATGAAAACAAAGTAAGAAAAACTTCGAACAAATGAATCCAAAGTAACATTAGTCTTAGGGACCTTAATAAAATTATCTGTAAATTTCAAGAACAATGGTACAACTGAAAACTTAGGAGAGTTCTTAAAATTTTAAACAACAAAAGCACTGGCAAGTTTTCCGAGAAGCTGAAGCCCTTGCACAGCACTGGCATGAACTGATGCCTTCTTTGGAATCTCCTGGGAAGTTTCTTATTTTTTTTTCTTTGCCTGTGGCCCTGGGCATTGTACTCAGAGCCTCAGGTATTGGGAAAGTGCTCGGCCACTGAGTTCCATCATCATTCTCTTTCCCATTTTATTTTCAGACAAGGTCTTAAATTGGTCTTGAACTCTGTGGCCCAGTCAGGCCTTGAACTTGCAATTCTCTTGCCTCTGACTCTCGAGTAGCTGAAATTGCAGGTCTGCAGCTCTAGGCCTGTATCTAAGAAGGTTAAAGGGTGAGTGTGTGTGTGTGTGACCCTGTTGCTCAGGAATTCCACTCCTAGTTATTCACTTAAAAGAGATGAAGCAGGGCTGGAATGGCTCAGTGGTTAAGAGCACTGGCTGCTCTTGCAGAGAGCCTAAGTCGGGTTCCCAATCCTACACAGCAGGTAACAACCATCATTGACTCCAGTTCTAGGGGATCCAGTGCCCTCCTCTGGTTTCTGCAGGGATTGCACATATGTGCTACACTTAGGGTATGTGCAGCCAAAACACTCATATACTTAAAATAAAAATAAATAAACATTTTAAAAACATGAAGCACATATCCATTCAGTGACCTACAAAAGGATGTCCATAATTCCTTTATTAATAATAACTTTAGTCTGGAAACAACTGAGATTTCCACAAATTGCTAAAGATATAAGTGAATTATAGTACACTCATATAACAGAATACTCCTTAGCTAGCTGTACGGAGGGATGAATTACTGGTATGTTTGAGCATGTGAGTGGTTCTTAGCATCATAATTTTTTTTTTAAAAAAAGAGACACAAATGAGATCATACTCTACAGTTCCACTTACATTAAGCTCAAGGACATGTAAATACTCTGTACTGACAGAAAACAGAGTCACAGTTGGATGTGGACTGCAAGGGGATTGGTCGGACAAGAGCACAGACAACTTTCTGGACAGATGACATGTTTATACCATTTGTTTATGGTCATATATAATCACAGAATTTCATGGAAGCATATACTTAATATTTTAATTATCTGGGTGCTAGGGGCATAGCTATGCCCAGGGCACCTACCTAGCTTTGTTAGGGCCCTGGGTTCATGTCCTATCTCCCTCCCAAAAATTTTTCATTAATAATATATTAGTTATATATCAGTGAAGTACTGTTAGTATAATCAACAGCTCTTGCCTAGCTTCTGAGTTCCTAATTGACATTACTAATATTATCTGTGCTTTTGCTTATTAGCTCAGAAACTGAATTTAAATTTAGTAAAGAACAAGTTCTTATCCCAGTGAAATCACTGGGATGTGGAACTTTTTTTTTTCTGCTGAAGGAAATTCTCCTGAGACTTGATGCTCCCACCTTTAAGTGCCAGGATTTTAATTTTTTTAATTTTGTTACTATTATTTTTTATGTATATAAGTGTACTGTCTGCATGTAGGTTTGTGCACCTGTGTCTGTGCAATGCCGTGGAGGTCAGAAGAGGGCGTCGGATTCCCTGGAACTGGAGTTAAAGATGGTTCTTAGCCTCATGTGGGTGCTGGGAATGGAACCTGGGTCCTCTGCAAGAGCAGTCGGTGTTCTTAACTGCTGAGCCATCTCTCCAGCCCCAAGTGCCAGGATTTTAAATACAATCTTCAAGACTGAGACTGGGAATATGGCTAAGGGGCAGTCCATTAGCTAGCAGGCACAAGGCTCTAGGAGCCATACCTAGCATCACAGATTGAAAAAAAAAACAACTATTTGCCTTTCTCTGAAAAACATTCATTATGGCAGAGCTTCAATTTTGTTTGTCACCTGTATAATATTCTTACAGGTTAGCTAGAGAAGTAGTTTTCTGTGTCTTATTAGAAATTGGGAACATTTTCACCCTGCAGAATGCCCCCAAGTTCTCTCCTGTGTCTCAAACTCCTTCGCTTAATAGCAATACATTAGTAGAGTTTGAGAAAAGTACATTGATAAAACTGTAGGAGAAAAGCAGTGTGAAGACCATGACCCTCAGTGAGAGTGAAGAGCACTGGAGGCACACATGTTCAGCCCCATTAACTTGGAAAGGATTTTCAGATCCTGAGATTAACCCACGGGCTTTCATTTTTATTCACTGTGTCTTTGTTGGTTTAGAGGTAGGGTGTCCAGCACATCTATAGCTATCCATGGTCACTAATTAAATTTATTCTCATTTAAAAGTCATTCCTGTGCCTCAGTGTCTCTTTTATATAATTTCAGTCAGGCCTAACAGTATTTCAAGTTTTTTTCTAGAACTAGTGTGATTTTATGAAATCGAGAAAATTGGTATAATCTTTCCTGATAAGAATTTTCTAGCTTGTCAGTGACTGATTATTTGGGGCAGACATGGAAATTATAGTCTATCCACCTCCAACTCAAGCTGTTTCAGATGCTTTTGATGAAGCCCTGACAACCAAATAGCTGCTGTAACGTTTATGATAAGAGCACATGCCATAATCTCCCCTGACACACACCAGCTCCACCTTATTATTAAACTGAATGTCTCACTTGCTTTCCATTTGTCACATTTATATGAAACACTTAAGAGGCATTAGAGAGAACCAGCAATGTGTAGGAAATACCTGAAGAGGCATGACTTTTCCAGAAAAGATGTAGGATCAGCCAGGGACTAGCAAG
This sequence comes from Rhizomys pruinosus, assembly GCA_009823505.1. Lineage (NCBI taxonomy): Eukaryota > Metazoa > Chordata > Mammalia > Rodentia > Spalacidae > Rhizomys > Rhizomys pruinosus. The sequence continues at coordinate 35,786 of VZQC01010223.1, forward strand.
TGTCTTTAGAAGCATTTAAATCATAAAAACTCAATCACCATCACATGCTGAGTGATGTGAAGGAATCTAGTTTGTGTGGATGGTCTTAATCTAGGAGTTGGTGTACACATATATGATCTGGGAGTTGGTGTAGATGTACATGATCTGGCAGTTGGTGTAGACATTTGTGATCTGGGAGTTGGTATAGACGGTCATCATCTGGGAGTTGGTATAGACGGTCTTCATCTGGGAGTTGGTGTAGAAGTCATGATCTGAGATTTGGTGTAGACTGTCATCATCTGGGAGTTGGTGTAGATGGTCATCATCTGGGAGTTGGTGTAGATGGTCATCATCTGGGAGTTGGTGTAGACTGTCATCATCTGGGAGTTGGTGTAGACGGTCATCATCTGGGACTTGGTGTAGATGGTCATCATCTGGGAGTTGGTGTAGATGCTTCCGTCCATGAGTGGCTGTGGATGTTCTTCTGGGAGTTGGTGAGTTGCTAGTGGTTCTGTATTCTATGAAAGCAGGACAGAGAGTCTAGACAGTGTCTAAACTGCCTTTTTCACTTCAAAGATTTGGCATCCTTTGCCCTATCTGCCTTTGAAGCTTATTCTATCCTGTGAAGGATATAGGACTGTCCATCCTAATAACATGGGTTAAGGATCATTTCAGCAAAGATGGTGGAGAAGGAAGCCCCAATGGCCTGATTCCTCCATAGAAACTGATGAAGCAAACAACAGCAAATCCATGCAACCATGAAGTCCTGGGAAAAGTGCAAAAGAGCCAAAGTTTAGGCTTCCAAGCAAATGCTTAATCAAGAAAACATAACTTAAGGAGCGTGGTGGTGCATGCCTTTAATCCCAGCACTTGAGAAGCAGAAAGAGTCGGGCAGATCTCTGAATTCCAGCCCAGGCTGATCTACATAGCAAAGCCCTGTCTCAAAGCAAACAAATAAAAAAAGGTAATTTTAATGTGGTAGCAGAACTTTCTGACTATATTTCCTAGTTTGCTTTCTATTCCTGTGACAAAAACAAAGACCAAAACCAACTTGGGGAGAAAGGGTTTATTGTATTTTACTCTACCACGTGACAGCCCATCATTGAGGAACAGACAGGAAGGTAAGAAGGGCAGGACCCTGGAGGCAGGAAATGAAGCAGAGACCATGGAGGAACACTGCTTACCAGCTTCCTCCTCTGGCCTGTGCTCAGGCTACTTTTTCATACAACCCAGGACGACCTGCCGAGGGGTGGCACCACCCACAGTGAGCTGGGCCCTTCCGAATCCCCTGAGCCCATGCAGTGATGCTACCTACCTTCATAACACATCTCCTTAAACTAATCTTCTCTGGAATCCCCCTTGTAGACACACGCAACGGTGTATTCCAGTGCTGCTCTGGTATGCTTTAATCTGAGTTGACAATTAAAGGAAACCATTACAGTGGCATATGAACGTCCCCTGGTCACATGTTCCTCAGGATGGAAGAAGGCTTAAATATGGAAGCCTGTGTCCCCTGTGAGGATACTTTGTTCTGGAAGGATCAGAGTAGACCTTACTACTGAGGAATCATTTGCTTGTATTCACCTGTTTGGGGATTGCAGAAGGACTGACAGAAGTTTCTTGATATTCTTTTGCTTACTTTAGAAGTCTCTCAGGGGAGACAAGCTGTTACATGTAAAATATTTCTGAACAACATTGAGAGTCAAATGAATAAGCCACCTAGAGTAAAAGATGACAGTTGGTAGGAAGCATAGGCATGCATGAATCCTCAGAGAAGAGGCTTGGGAATGTGTCTCTGCAGGGACAATGGCTCTGAAGAAGCTCCCATGTAATGAGGAATCCACAGTTAAGCATATGCTCATGTAAGACTAAAGCTCAGGAGAGATTTGAGAAGACTCTAAGCTTTTCCTTCCAGCTTGAGAACTCATGGGTCCATAACAGCAGGAAATGAAATCTCGGGAAGTATTAGTAACAGGGCTAAGCAGTGACAAGGGGACCAACATGAGAGCATCTGTAAAGAGCGGGCAAGGGGCATGGCGTGTGGGTGGAGGGGTCAAACTACTACCTAACATACAGCCTAAACATCAACTTCAGATAACACACAACCACAACAACAAATACCTTAGAAAAATACACAAGAACAAGTTAAGAACCAAATAGACATTTCTCCAAAGATTCACAAGTGAACAGCAAGCTCAGGGAGAGACCCACAGCCTCAGTAACCATTGAGGAAATGCAAATCAACCCTAGGACCAAATACCACAACATATGGACTGGCATGGCTGAAATTGAAAGATAACGCTAAAAGTAACGGGAAGTACCAAGTGAAAAGATGAGGGTCTTTCTGCATTCCTGGCCTCTACATCTGCTATGGAAAGTGATACTGTGGGTTTTCACATTTTAATTCAGCAAGTCTACTTCTGTGTGTATGCCCCAAACAAACTGAAAGCACAGACTGAGACATATTTTTATTTCCATGTTCATAAAGCATTATTCACAAAAGTTAAATTCCTATCAGTAGATGAACAGATGGACAGGAAGTAGTCTGATTTAGCCTTTTCAAAGGAAAACAAGTCACATGTTAGAACATGGGTAGACTTGGAAGACATTAAATGAAATTCACTAGACATAAAGGATAAATATCTATATTTACCTAACGTAGTGAAATTCATAGAATCTGAAAGAATTACTTAACAGTTGATAGGCACCAGTTAGAGAGGATAATGAGGTACTATTGTTTAGCAGGTACAGAGTTTCAGTTTGGGAGATAAGTTTCATGGATAGGTGCTGGTGATGCCTGTAAAGTACAGCAACGTAAGTTTGTTTAATATCACTCAACTGGACAGTTTCAACGGCAAAGTTGATGTTATATAGTTTAATAAAAAGGATGTTTGGGAGGTGGCTGGAGAGATGGCTCAGCAGTTAAAAGCACTGGCCGTTTTCACTGAAGACCCAGGTTTATATCTCATCACCCACATGGTGTCTAACAACCATCTATAACTGCAGTTCCAGGGGATCTGATGCCCGCTTCTGTCCCCTGTGGGCAGTGCATGACAGGGATGAACTCACACACATTCACATTAAAAACAACTCCGATATACATTAGGCAGCAATGGAAAACCTGAGGAATGGGAAGAAGGTAATTCTAGTGTTACAAGATAATGTTCAAGAGTATAGTTTGTCAAAGCCAAAAAAAAAAAAAAAAAAACCATGAAATGAAACAAAATACAAATAATTCACAGGAAAAGCACAAAGAAGATTCACAGAATCTCTTCTGGAGGAATTATAAATAAATATACACAGATAAGGGAACCTGGCCACTGAATTAAAGAAATCAAGAAGATGACTTCTTTATGGCCAGTGGAGTTAAACTGTGCAAGAGATAGTGTTGTGATAAGCCAGAGCACAGAAAATGTCAACAGACTGGGATTCGTCTCAGTGGTAGAGCACTGGCCTAGAATGCATGAGGACCTAAAGGGAAATGGAAGCAGTAAGAAGTCCCATCTTGATGCCATCAGCTAGACAAAGAGCCAAGGGATGGGCAGGCCTGTCTCAGAGAGAACACTGAAGGTTATTTATAGGTGGCTTTTAATTTAACCTGCTCACAGAACTTCTATAGGTGGCGTTTAACCTGCTCACAGAACTTCTATAGGTGGTGTTTAACCTGCTCACAGAACTTCTATAGGTGGCATTTAACCTGCTCACAGCACTCTGGGATAGAGTCCCACTTAACACCCTTTGTGACTTTCTTGTTGTATTGCTGGTGGTAAAGGGTAGAGAAGCTTCAGAGAAACCAGATCATGACTTCTAACCATTGTTGGGGTTAGAGAGATGGCTTAGCAATTAAGAGTACTGGCTGCTCTTGCAGAGGACCCAGTTTGACGCCCAGCTCCCACATGGTTACCAACAACCAATTGTAGCCCCAGTTCCTGGGGATCTGACGCCCTCTTCTGACCTCTGCACGCATTGTGACACAGGTGCACTTACATACATGGAGACAAATACATTGATACGCATAAAATAAAAATAATATTTTTAAAAAGACTTCTAACCATTGTTTCCAGATCCTGTCACCGTCAGATAAAGAAATTAGAGACAAGATAAGGAATTGGGAGGGAATTTCTTTCCAAGAGAAACTAAGTACATGCTCAAAAGTTGAATGTGGGTGCCTCTAAAGAGACACAGCTGCTATTTTGAGTACCACCTTATGAGAAAATTTTAAGGGAAATGAGAGTTATCCATAGTTAAGCTGGGGAGGTGGTAGAGAATTTTGTAAATGGGTTGGGATTCTCACAGAATAGGGTTTCTCCCCATTTCTATTGTATAGACTTTCCTGGTTATGTTGCAGTGTCAGATGTGTGATGAGAGCAGGAAGTTTTAAAAACTTCATGATAAACAGATGCCATTATAATAAAGCAAAAGGCAGCTAGCAGCTTTCGAACCCGAGGATGTTGGTCCCAGATAGTTTAGGGCAGCCTTGTGTCTTCACTGGGTGAGAGGTCCAATGATGTTCTGCTATAATGCACTTTTGCCTTACAATGCCTATGTGGCCTGCCTCAATTACTGGACCTATCTTCAAGCCTAAGCAAATGAAACTAGATTAATATGTCCCGCCATAAAACTTGTATCTTTAATTTAGAGTATAATTAAAACTTCTGTATTTAAGATTTGCAACTGGATGGTATGTGGTACCTAATAACAGGGACTTCTGTTGTGATTGGTGCTAACACAGTAGACAAGAACTGCTTGAAAATACTTCTGAGCTCACTGAAGTGGGCTCTGAGCCCTCAGCAGCAGGCTCCTGAAATACAATTTATTGGAAACTTCAAGGAAAATGACAAGAATTACATTGAAAATATTGCTGTGGTTCACTTCTAAATAAAAGGGTTTTAAACTATTTTTACTCTCCTTTGTTACCCTCCCCCCTCGTGTTCAGTAAATTTCCTCAAACTCCTCCACTTTCGTGAGGACTAAATTTCATCAACAGAAGCAATTACAAAGTGCAGTTTATAGGCTAAATCTGCTTTACGCTCTAACTTAATCAACTTAAAGATTACCCATGTAATTGGCTTTACAGGAAGTTCAGCCTACGGTTGGTGATAGTGGTCTTTCCTACAAAACTGAGAACACATTATAGTTATCAGGTATGGGCTGGTAAGTCCTCAGTATTCCATCACCTGAACTTTCAGGGCCAGGTCAACTTGATATTCTATTCATTTAGTTTGGTGGGGTGAGCACAATATATGTGGAGGTTCTTGCTTTCTGCCATGTGGGTCTTAGGGCTCTAACTCAGATCATCATGCTCGGTAGCAAGTAGATTTACCCACTGAGGCATCTTGCTGGTCTTAAAATAGCTATTCTTTTAGCAAGAAGTCTTCCCAGGCATGAGCTGGAACAGAGTCCAGTTAAGACCACTTGCCTTTTTCCTTTTGGCTGACCTTCTTTTGAATGATGGTAGATAGAAGAGAGTTAAGGGTCCTTGCCAAGTCCACCCTTAACTTTCTCCTACACACTGCAGAGTGAAGCGGGAAGACCTGTTCCCTCTCATGGGCCTCACATCTTGAGCCTTTGCAAGAGTGACTCACTCCAGAATTCAGATGTACTTGGGTCCACATGCAATCTGGTCCTTAGACTCAGAAAAGCTGCTCAGAGATCCTTACATGTCCTGTGCTTTTGAAAGCTACAGGTAAAGCAATCCTTTACCTGTTGAAAGGAGCAGAGACGCACTGAGGGCCTTTTGGGAAGGAAAGAGGTTCTCTCAGTAAGAGTGCTGTTCTGAAAAATAGTAGGGCGAATGTCCCTGGTTGCCTCTTAAGTATTAACTGGGCAAAGCAATCTCATTTGGTTTGGCCACATGCTAATAACTAATATTTGTATGAAGCCAGCCGGGCAGTCTTTCAGGCCTGACAGTACACTTTTTCTTTTATGGACTTAGCTTTGTTTACTTTTTAAAAGTGAAGGGATGGGCTGGAGGGATGGCCTAGCGGTTAAGAGCGCCGACCGCTCTTGCAGAGGACCCGGGTTCGATCCCCAGCACCCACATGGCGGCTGAGAACCGTCTGTAACTCCAATTCCAGAAGAACTCCAGTTCCAGGGGAATCCGAGACCCTCTTCTGAACTCCGCGGCATTGCACGACACGGGTGCACAGACCTACATGCAGACAGTACATTCGTACACATACAGAAATAAATAATAAAAAAAAATTAAAAAAAAAAAGTGAAGGGCATTTTGGGGCTGGAGAGATGACCTCGTGGTTAAGAGCACCGACCGCTCTTGCAGAGGACCCGGGTTCAATCCCCAGCACCCACATGGTGGCCGAGAACCATCTGTAACTCCAATTCCAGGAGAACTCCAGTTCTAGGGGAATCCGAGACCCTCTTCTGACCTCCGAGGCATTGCACAACACG
>VZQC01010223.1:50970-87747 GCA_009823505.1 Rhizomys pruinosus
TTTTTTTTTTTTTTTTTTTTTTTAACTAGAGTAGGGAATATCTCCTGTTCAGCAAGTGCTTTTAGAAACTTTAGGCATTACCCCATAGTAAGTCTTGGGTATCTTAGGTTGGATTCACTAGTGACAGAGCCTGGTAGAAGGTTTGGGGCAAGAGAGTTTATCTAAAAATGATTTCAACAACTACCAGTTTGGGTGCAGAGGACAAGGGGAAGGCAATGCACTGTGAGTTAAACCTTGGAAGAGTGGGCTGTGATGGCATACTGCATCCCCAACACCCAGAACTTGAGATGGAGTCAGGCAGATTGGGCCAGCCTCAGCTTCATAGCAAGCTCAGGGCCAGCCTGGACTATGCAAGACAAGCTTCCGACCCCCCCAACCTTGAGCCTACTGGACACCAGTAAGTATTGGTGCAGAAAGTATTGCCAGGCCACTGACTCCATGAGAAGCTGACTGTAAAATCCCATGAACAAACATTTTTGCTAAGGATAAATAATAACAGCTAAATAAAATATATACCAGAAGTTATCTAAACTGTAGTAATCAAAGAAGAGCCTTAAAGTATAGAGGAAACCAATTAATTTTTTATTTAATTATCAATTCGATGTTAAAAAGGTGAGATACTGTTGGTCCAATATTAGGATCATTTGAAAAGCCATTTGATACTGTATTTTAGTGAGTAAAGCAATTTTTAGATATCTTGACCTGATTAGAATACTAAGAAACAAAATATAAGAAATGAAAGAAAGTGTGAGGCCACTGATAGTGTCCCAAGTGTCCCCCAAACAGGAAGATGGTTAAGAAGGTTATAGAAGCTGGGCGTGGTGGCACGCAACTTTAATCCTAGCACTTGGGAGGCAGAGGCAGGCAGATCTCTCTAAGTTCAAGGCCAGTCTGGTCTACATATCAAGTTCCAGAACAGCTGGGGTTACAGGGAGACCCTGTCTCAAAAAGACCAAAAGAGAAGATTATAGAATTGCTGTCACAGTTTATTTAACATGAAAATGAATGCTAATACTTAACAATACATAGAAAAAATATACATGGATTCCACTGAAACTTTCTTATTTTCCACAACATTAAAAATTCCTAGAAAGAAATGTATCCCAAATACAGTGTACTGCTAATGTCCATTATAATGTGAGTTTGTCAGTAACAGAGAACCCAGCTTCTACTGGTTTAAAGAGGGGAATGCATTGCCTGGAGTTACTTGAAGAACAGGTAGCAGTACTTCAGGTTTGACCTGTCCATTGGTTCCACAGCCAGGCCATCACTCTCTGTCCTGTTCTGTTCTCTTCCTTCTGCATCTGCCTCATGCCAAGAAGACACTTCTTGTTGCCGTATTGATGCTAGAAGAACCAGGAACAAGATGTGTCCTTGCTTACAGGAATGGTCACGATGAGTGCTTCTCTGTCTCAACCATGAAACAGAATCCCAACGTTCATCCTTATGTCTAAGCTACATGCCAATTACGGAGCCAAGAGCTGTGTGTAAGGGATAAGATCAGCCATAAACCAATCAACAGTCCTCTACCACAGTGCTAGAGTCAATTCCACTCTGAATCTGCGTGTGCTATACAGTAAGTGAGTCATAGAATGGGGTAAGGAAGCAATACAAATAGGATAGTCTGTAAATAAATGCATGTCTGTGTTTTTGTATGTGCATACTCAAATGTATAGATACATACTCATTAAGAGAGGAAATGTAACCAAACTTAACCACTCATTCATTTTTCCACTTAACAGCTCAGTCAGTATGTATTTACTGATGACTGACTTACCTTGTTCTGAAAACAATTCTAGGCACTTCCAGGTGCAGTGATAAATGCAGTAATGTAACCTAATATCCCAGTGGGGGAATACAGGCAATAAAATAAATGAATGGGACCTGAGGAGATGCCTCTGTTGGCAGGCAAAATGCTTGCAGTGGAAGCAGAAGGATTTAAGTTGGCGCCCTACCAGCCAACTTAAGTGCATTCATAATGCCAGTATTGGAGAAAAAAAGAGAGCAACAGATTCCTAGGGCTGGATGGCCAGCAAGTCTGGCCTACTTGATGAGTTCCAGGCCAGTGAGCGACCTCCCTCAGAAGACAAGGTGGAGGGGTCCTGAGAAGGAATGATACCTGAGTTTGTCCTCTGGCCTTCACATAGATGGGTATATATGTGCATTTGTACCTACAAACATACAAACATGCACATACACTATACATGCCTATGCTAGATAAGGTAGGTGGGTAGGTAGGTAGGTAGGTAGGTAGGTAGGTAGGTAGACAGACAGACAGATAGATGATAGAGAGATAGACAGACAGATAGAGATAGATAGATGATAGATAGATAGATAGATAGATAGATAGATAGATAGATAGATAGATAGATAGACTAGAAATAACTGGGAGTAACCAGGTGGATTTTTGGTTTTGGGAGTAGAGGAGCATTCTTTAAGGAGCAGACATCTGAGCTCAGATCTGTATGAGAAGAGCCACTCAGGCAAAGATCACATTATGAGCACTGTAAGGAAAAAACTAATAAAGGAGCTAAAGAAAAAGGTCATTCACACTGGGCGTGGTGGCACACACCTTTAATCCTAGCACTGGGATCTTTGTGAGTTCAAGGCCAGCCTGCTCTACAGAGTGAGTTCCAATAAAGCTGGGGCCACAGGGAGACCCTGTCTCAAAAAAGATTAAAAAAAAAAAAAAAAGAAAGAAAGAAAGAAAGCAAAGAAAAGAAAGAAAGAACAGAAAGAAAGAAAGAAAGAAGAAAAAAGAAAAAGGGACACCCAAGAGTTTTGGAAAGGGTAGGGAAGTGAAAAAGGAAGAGATGAGAAGCACTTGGAGCTAGTATGTAGATAGTGAATTCTGTAGAAATCTGGGCTCAAGACTGAATTTGTGTACTTACTAAAAAGGGAAAGACATTGAGCTAGACTTTAACAGCCTCTTCAAGATGTATTTATCAAGCGAGTCTTGAAGAAACTATGAGGAATCAGGATACTGGTTATATTAATCCAGGCAAGGGATAGTGGTGACGTGTCTAAACAGTGTAACAAAATAAGGGATCAATTGAGAGGACAGAGCTATTGTTGAAGGTTTATGAATGAAAGGGGAGGAGGATATGGGGTCATAAGTAAGAAAATAGGACTCACAGGTAGGCTTTGGGCCTGGGATTTAGAGAAGAAAGGCTGGGCCGGTGGAGAATGGCCTATCGGTTTAAGGAGCCTGAACTGACTCTTGGTAGATGACGTGGTATTTTGATTCCGAGCACCCACATGGGCTGAAGAACCGTCGTTTTAATCTATTCCAGGGGGATCCGCGCCCCCTTCTGACCTCCCGGCATTGCAGGACAAGATGCCCACCATACAATGCTACAGTAAACATTCATAACACAGAAAAAATAATTTAAAAAAATTTATTTAAAAGTGGAAAAGCCGGCTGAGGAGGGATTGGAGAAAAAGAGGGGAAGGAAGAATTTTGAATCAAGCTCTCAACCTCAGTCTGGTCCATCATTCATGCAGCCATTTTACACATTGCTGCTGACCCTGGTTCCCCAGGTCAGGTACCTTTCCTGAAGAAAAGCGACAGGGAGGGTGTCCCCATTAAAGGTTACACAAGGTTTAAAGCTTTTCATTCGAATTGTATTTCCTATTGATGATTGCATGATTCCAGGACAAAATCAAGAGGAATACAATACTCGCTGTTTGAATATCATTCGAAGAAATAAAATTTAACTTTTTTTTTATTTTTATTTATTTCCGTATGATGTATGAAGTGCTGGCTGCTGCAATCTGTGCCCCATGTTGTCCGTGCAAGTGCCGCGGAGGGCGAAGAGGGTACATCGGATTCCCTGGACACTGGAGTTCGTCCTGGGATGGAAGTTTCAGTACGGGTTCTCGCTCACTCTCGGCCGCCAATGTGGGTGCTGGGGGATCGAACCCGGTCCTCTAGCAAGAGCAGTAAACACTCTAACCATAGATGCCATCTCAGTCCAGCCCTAAAATTTTATCATTATAAGCATGACTTACCATTTATTTCTATGTATTGGATTTTTTAAGCACATATAAAAGCATTTAACTTGAATCCCACATCACTAAGATGATGCATTTCCTTTTACACTTTGTGCACGTCTGTTTTGTTCTTAGCAGGATGGTAGGCATGCTAAACAAGCACACTTGGCTAGTTTTAATTCATGTCTTGAGATATAACACATTTCACTAATATTTGCTGCCTTCAGCATCCAGGTGAGTTGGGAAGGACTGAAAGGAAAGGAACTAGTGGGCCCAGGCTCCCCACTTCTTCTGGGGCATCATTTTGGGCTTATTGCTGTCTTTATGCTTCTGAAGCAGGCTCTGATTCCAATGGAAAGCATGGCTCTCAGAGCCTCAAAATGTCTCCCTGATCTCTCAAGCATTGAATATCCATAACTCTGCACTGGTAGCTTTGAGCATCAAGGAATTGTGGGTATGCACAGTGCACTCAGCTTCTCTGTTCCTTCCTGTGTGTTCCCTGAGGGTCCATTAGATTTCCGGAGCAAAATACTAGTTCATATATCAAATCATTAAGAATGTCAGAACAGTGACTACAGAACCTTCAGCCAGCATGGGTCCTTCTGGATTTACTCCCAGTACAGCTGTACAAGTCTCCTCTCTGGAAACTTGCCCTGCATTCATATGGAAGTGTGTAAGAAGTAGATACTGAGGTCAGGAGAATTTCAGAAAGTTCACACCTGGAGACAGACTTGAGGATTATAAGTATTTGTAGATAAAATAGTTAAGGCACTGGGCAAGATAAGAAGATTTAGGAGAATTGTGAAGATGGACGATATGACTGAAAATAGTACCAAACACTCCAGGAACATAAATGGGACAGAGCAGAAAAGTATATCAAGAAGGAATGGACAGTCACATAGAAGGAAAACAAGAGTTCAAATCCCTGAAAAGCATCCAAAGATAATATTTAAAATAGAATGTCTGAAATGCCTCAGGTTATAGCCTCAATACCACAAAAAAAGTAAAATGATGGAACAATAAAATAAAACAGAACACGGTCAGTTACACTGAAGCAGACATCAAATCCAGCTGGGAGTTAGAAGCCAATACAAGAAAATAGCTTATCGTACATAATGCTGTGTTGAATTCTATTCTGTGAAGTTGCTGTACATTTTAGACATCCTTTCTGAATTGTTGGACATATATCTATCTTCCACACTGTTCCACCAACTTTCCCTCCTATCACCAGGGAGAAGAGTCCCCAGTTATCCACACTGTGGTTCCTTTGTGTGAAATCCTACCTACACCTCTTTGACCCCTCGGCAAAGAGCCTGTAAAAGTTCAAAATGGCCATATTTCAATTTCATCTCTCTAGGCTCTCAAAAGCATAGAATCCTTTCCCATTTTATTTGCTGTCTTTCTGAGTACGAATGGGTGATGATAGTGGTCATTTTTTTTTTCATGGCTTTGAGACCAAGATCAAGTGAAAACAGAACAAAAAGCCAAGAATTCTGTGTCTCGTTATTTCAGGGTAATCGAACAGTTACATTATTGCAACGAGTAGCCAAAGGATATGGATGAAAGAAGAATAAGAAAAATGCACATCTCTTAGTGTTTCCTCTAAGATTATTTTTAAAGTCTGATTCGTGTTTGAAGCTTATAATCAGATCTCAAAAGCTTCCAGTAATCAGTTCACGCAACAAAAGAGGAAGTATCAAGAAAAGACCACAGAACAATCTTTTTGTAAATGCCACGATTAAGAATACAATATCCTAAGATCATACAATTTTAAAATATATCCCAGGGGGCTGGGGAACAGATGTAGTAAGTATGTATGATTCTTAATCATTATCCCTTGAGAAATCAGTAGCAGGAGTTAGTTTAGGATGCTGTTCCTGAGTCAAAGATTTGAGTCAGTATAGTTTCTTTTGATGGAGTCTGCAGAGAACAGCATCAGAGTTGTAAAGAAGGGAGGGAAAGAAGGAAAGTAGTCAGTGGACTATACGTTTCAAGGCACCCACTCCTGTGGGCAGCCAGAGCTAAACCCACTGCACACTGAGAGGCAAGTGCAGTGTCCTCACCTGAGGTAAAGGACTGAGGTTATTTACCCACAAACTCTACAGTTGCTTGGCTGAGGACTGTCTGCAGGAGACATCAATTCTGTGGTACTCCAGCAGGCTACAGAGTAAGCAGACTCTGACCACAGAAAATTTATTCCAGCCAGAAAGATACAGAGGCTGGGCATGAGAAGCCAAATACACGAAAATAATAAAGGGAAATGTGACTAGGATGAGGGACAGGGCTAGAGGGCATAAAAGTGATTAAAAATAAGCTCCCCCAGAACCTGTCTCTGATGCCAACATAAACAGGGACCTCTCACACCCCTTTTGGCAGTGATCTATCTAGTGCAATCCACTGATTGGCTCATGAAGATATGGAGCCACAGTGACATTAAGTGACTAAGTCAAAGATGTACAAATACAGTAGGGAATTTAAACCTCTTAACTCACCAATATGTGTTTCAAGAACATCAGTAAAAATTCTTTAAATGTTTAGAAAGAGAGGAAGAAAATAGATCTCTTGAACATTCAAACAAAAGCTTTCAAAATGGAAACTAGGTTGACATTATTAAAATTCCAGGGTTTCCTTTTGCAGGGAAGATCGTTGTGCATATAGAATATGCCTGGATATGCAGAGTCCTATGATGCCCATGGCTCAGACATAGATTTAGCAATTGGGAGTCATGGAAATTGGACAGAACCTTCCTTTTGTCCTTTGAACTAGAGCTGGGACAAGCAGACTTCTTAAGTACTTTTGGAGAGGCATCCCTGTGAATGGGCAGGTTTGATTCACTTTAAGTAGGAAATACCTGCCTCAAGAGTGCCACCAAGGCCTTCTCCTTGATTGACTTGTCTGCATAGTGAGGCTGGACTGATATCAGAGTGGAACTCCAACCTGAAGTCATTTCGATTTGACTCTCTATGAGTTGCTCTCCATATCCTTCATGATTGAAGTCCTAGATACTGGCTTTGTTTCTGTATTTCAAGAGATACACTGCAGTGATGTCGAGAAACTCACAGATGGAACGGAAACAAAAAGGACACCCAGCCTTCAAATATTTGTATCTTGGGGTCTTCCAATAGCCCCAGATGGCCTGGAACTCACAGAGATCCACCTGCCTCTACTTCCTGAGTACATCTTAAGCCATAATTGCTATAGGCTGTAGAATATTATAAAAAAATTCCAGTTAAAGGGACACATACTCACATGTGCTCAAATCCAGTGTAATAAGCATTTTTTATTGTAATTTCTTCTTTAATTTTGTAAATTACTTCCCAGTTGGCCAAATTAATAATTAAAGGTAATCTTCTGACAACTGGTGAGCGTTTCTGACCAATTTTCAATAAAGGTAGTAAAGTAGCCCTTCCTCCTGAAGCACTTAACCTGATTTCATGTCTTAATAAAGGAATGCTACAGAGGAATCCAGGGACTGGGCTCTGCCATTAACATCTCTAAGAGGCCATCCTTGTAACTGATGAAACTCCACTCTGCCAGGAACAAACCATAGAACAATGAACAACAGACCAAGGAGAAGCAAGGAGTGCTTTGAAATTCATTATGCAGTTTTTATTTAAGTACATATATACATAAAGGAAAGTTAGCTTTCTGGCATCTCTCCTTTAAGGAGTTATATTTTAAAGTAGTCATTTGCCTTTCTATTCTATCCAAACTAAAATAATTACGGGGTTGTGTTTTAAGCCATTTTTCTTTTCTTTTCTTTTTATTTCAATGTGGTTACTATACAGTAATCCATACACCACCTACATTTCTATGAGGTTTTTCCAAGGTTATATGTAACAGTCAGAAAGCATTACAAATAAAAGAAAAGCAAACCAGACACCATATAGGAGCAGGGCTGGAGAATTTACCATACATAAATCCATAGTGCCAGGATGTGGAAAGGGAGAGAAGCCCAGCAGAGGAGGTGCAATAAAAAAGAGAAAAATTGATGATAAATAATACTAATATCAAATCACCTATCATTTATAGACATCTAAGAAATAAATACTTTTTAGAGTTTTGAAAATAAACATCTTGAGTCACCAGACCAGCTCATAGGTTTTTTTTGTTGTTGTTGCTGTTGTTTTTTAATGACCTCTTAACTTAAGCAATATTAACTGGCAAAGGAAAAAGAAATAAAACCTTTAAACATTCCCCAATGATGTGTGTCCTACTTTTTAGTTCTTAAGACTTTAGGTACCTAAAGGATCTTATGACAGCTGGCATTTTCAAGCAAGATTAGTAACCATAAAAGGCTAAAGGTAAAGGCACAGGTAATAACCCAAATGATTCTGCTTGGCTAATTATTAGATTATCAATTGCTTTTTAGCTTTTCCCCATAGAGTCTCTCTTTCTTGATTTTGTTTTCAATGTTGAGATACCAGAGCTCATTACTATTTCCTGTGGTTGGTTGTCTTATAAAAACCATTTGTGCTTTTCTATGTACCAGATTCTCATTATAACCCGGGCTGAACATGTGTGGACTCTGGAGCCTCTGCCTCTGTAAGCATGTCTTTAAAATTTGCCCCAGTAGCTAATAAACTTGACCCTGTAGGTCCACAGGGATCTCTTCTATCTCTGTTCTAATGAAACTTACTAACAATTAACTCATAATCCTAACCTTTGCTAGCCTTTGTAATTTATTTTTGGTGTGCTCATTTCTCTGTCTTGGCCAATTAATAGCTTAGTAAGGGCCAAGAATCAGGGAAACTTTCTTGTGTGCACTTCACAAACACCAACCTAGTATTTAGCATATGCTGTATTTGCCATTAATATTCTTGTTAAATGGACTGGCTTCATTTGTATGGTCATGAGATGGATACTTTTGTGTAATTCCTATCTGTGGGGGGATTACAGAAATATTTCAGTGTGTAAAAATTATAAATAATCAGAAATGAATGGCCTTTAGTCTGGTAAACCCAGTGAGTGAAAGAAACAAAACTGCTGATCCATAAAAATGAAATAAAAAATGACCCCTCCCAAATAAGAATGCAATGCCAAGAATCGGTGTGGTTTTCTGCAAGACTGGTAATGAGATGTTTTAATAGAGAACCCATGAAAGTTATTTTTAAGAGGACTAAACAGAGTAAAGATAGAAAGTTCCATGCAAATAATTCCAACCAATAATGTTTAAAGAACTATCCAGAGTATAAAAATTATATTAAATTCTTCAGAAGAAAAATCTTGCCTTTTCTCCCTAGTAATTTCTCTGGCCTTTTAATATACTATATATTTCCTCTTTGTTCATTCCATTCAAGGTGATCAGAAAAGAAATGCATCATGGGCCTGGATCCCTGCATATAAATCATATTATTTCTTAGCACTTCCATTATAACTGGTAAAAATGAGCCAAACTCTTATTTAAGCCTACCATGTATCATAACTTAACAGATCAATAATAAGAGGAGCATTTATATACAGACCAGAGAAAGTTCCTTCTAGCAGCCAATTCGATAAAAATACATATTGCTTCAAAAGTAATTACTTAGTAAATATGTCTTAATTCACAAATACAGTGACAGATGATATAATGTTAATCTTGTTTGTTTTCAGTACACTCTTTCTCTTTAAGTGTACTTGCTTTGTTGGAAGATTGATTGCATTACTGTCCTTCATCACCTCCACCTCCTGGTATCCAAGCCCTTCCTGGTATCCAAGCCCTTAAACTTTGAAATTGCCTTCCACTTGGCTCAGCAAAGTGACTCATATTGCAAATGAGATGCAGCCATATGCGACACCTACAACAAAATAAGAAGGCTTGCAATTAGACTCTTTTGATACTTTCATCCAAAGAATATGTTCAGGGCTAGAGCGATGGCTCTGAGGTTAAGAGCACTGGCTGCTCTTACAGAGGCCCCAGGTTCGATTCCCAGCACCCACAGTGAGGCTAACCACCATCCATAACCCCAGTTGCAAAGGAATTGAACATCCTCTTCTGACCTCCCCAGGCATTGCAGCAGGACACAGGTGCTTTTACATACATGTAGGCAATACACTCATACACATAAAATAAAAAAATGATAAAATATTTAAAAACCCGAAGGGTATGTCCAGGTTAGCCTGCCAGTAGAGGGACAGATGGAGCAGACTGAGAACATCTCCCTCAGCTAAGGCCACCCATGATGAGGCCACAACATGTTCACCTCCACCTGTATGAGCAGGTTCAGTCATTCAAGACCAGCAAAACCATGAACCTAACCCAAAAAGTATAAGCTCAGCAGCTACATACTGTTTTCAGGGCAGTTTGTTACATGGATTAATGTACCGATACCTTACTGATATACTTTGAATTCTAAATATTCAGGTTAAACTGCTTCTCATGAATCACAAGTACACAAGCACATGGGTCACGAATTACAAGCCCTTGAATGGAATTTCAGGTGGAATTAAAAATCAATAGATTTCTTTTTCTATACAATATTGAGAAAGTCAGAGCCATTATCTCTTCATTTTTTTTTCCACAACAAAATACCAATCGACCCCAACTTGAGACTACAGTTTGGCATGTTCAGGCTCCAGAACTCTTCTTGGAAAGAGGCTGAAACAGAAACTGATTCAGCTGAAACTGAATCCTCCATTAACTTCTTCCCTTTTCCAAACTTTCATCCCTTATTTCCTTCTATGTTTCCCGGAGAGCCTTCTTAAGCAAATCACTGTTTTAAGGCTTTTCATCTGCAGCTCAGCTTCTGGCAACCTGACCTAATATCCCCAGATCTGGAGAATATTTATGGAATGCAATGTCCAGCACATATCTCCAACATGAACTAATAAATTGGTAAGAGAACTTTGTGATCTGCATGCTCAATCTGAACAAAGAACCTCCCTTCAATCCTCTGCTCACCAGATGTCATCCTATAATTCTCCCTGTTCCTTCTACGTGTCTTGTAGGAACCTTGAAAATGCTTTCAAGAGGAGCTTCCAATTTTGCATTATGAACTTTTGAATCTGCCTTTATCTAACTAAGTAAGGGAAGGAAAAGTGAAATTCCAGTGTATTAGCATGGCTTTTAAGGTGGAGAAACTTAGCAGCAGCAGGCAATCATGTGGAGCAGCCATTTACGGCTGAATTATACCATTGCAGCTACTTAACATGCTGAGCCATTGCTCTCTGTCTGGAAAAATCATAAAAAGGGGCCCGTCAGCACTCTGAGTCATTGCTAAGAAGCTTATGCATCCTCACACCTGCATTTAAATGAGTATTTCCGGGGCAAGAAATAAGGACCTTAGAGAAATGAAATGAAGCACTTTAGCAGAGAAAAACAATATTGGTTTCCGTCTGCATTTATGAATTAACTTTAAGAGGAGCACTTCTAGAATTACTTTAATGATTAATAGCAATAATTTTGAACGGCTTTATATTTATTGTTTTTTAATGAGGAAAGATTATTGAAGAAAGATCCTAGTCAAGTGGCAAAATTTGATGATATCCAAAATGCTCTAGTATAGCAACAGATAACACACAGCGGGTCTAACACCAAGCAGAATTCTGTGACTACACTGTGGTGCCTACCTCACCAACCCATAGGACTCAGACAAAGAACCTCTCAATGTGTCCATATCTTTAGTTTCTTCTTTCTTATTTTATACTTCCCATTAAAGTAGAGCTTACCTAGAGTACAGTGCACATATCCTACATATGCATCTTCACCAATTTACCCATTTGTGCACATAGAATGGCCACTCATTGAAATAGAGGACTTCTTGTACCCTAGAAAGCTTCCTCAATCACCTTCCTACCTAACGATAACCATCTCTGACCATAAATGGTGCTGAATATTCCATGTTTCCCTGAAAGAACCAGCTCCCTAAATAGCAGCAAGAATCATCTAGTCAGAGTGTCCTTTGCTATTTCTAGACTCTCTTTGGGTCATCATGATCTCAAGAAATCAGTCTTTTCCTGCTTAGAAGAACTCACCCTGCATTGTTCTCATCAAGTCTCTTGCTCATCCTATACCTGAGTTCTCAGCATGATCCTTGATACCCAGCTCATTTTATAAAAGCAAAATGTTCCTGGGACTCATCAATGCTATTCCAAGCACACATCTACAGATATATTCTCGGGTCTTTTCAGATATCTCTTACCTGCCAAAGGCAAGACTCTGTGCATGTCCTAGAGCTGGGGCCATCTTAGTGATCATAGCAACTGCTTTTCCATAACTGTTCACCACTCAAGACATCTCACCATTTGGCTTCTCATTCTGGAGCAATCCCTGTACACTTGAGAAGACCTACACAACCTTTTCTTTTATGAAGCTCTACATATTTACTCCGTTTACTCCAGGAATACTTAATGGCCTCCACATTGACTTCTGTTCCCCTGCATTTGGTCATATTATGACCTCTTTTAAGAAGTAACAAGTTCAGGAGCTGGGAAACCAACTCAGTTCATAAAGTACTTGCTGTGAAAGCATGAAGACCTGAGTTTGTATTCTTAATGCCCAGGTAAGAAACCAGTAATGGCAGCATGTACCTGTAATCCTAGGACTGGGGAGACAGCAACCAGAGGATCCCTGTAGTTCACAGGCCAGCTACTTATGCTGAATTAGTGAGCTCAAGGGTCAGGAAGAGACCTCATCTCAAAAATAAAGTGGACAGCAATAGATGAAGACACCCAATATTGACACATGCACACATTCCACACACACGTATGCAGAAACATAAATACATCCACAGACACACATGCACATCCACACACAAAAGGACTACCAAAATTTATCTTTGATAAATATGATCTTTTTTAAACAATAGTCTCACTCTGTTGCCCAAGCTAGATTGCTCCACTTCCCTAGATCACTGTGATGGAAGACACACACCACACTGAACTTTGGATGCTTCTTTTTCCCCCCATTCTCAGTCACGTTGTCCTATTCCAGAATCCTAAGTTCATCCACATCCTGTCCTTTATAGTTGAGTTGAGTTGAGTTGAGTTGAGTTGAGTTGAGTTGAGCTGAGCTGAGTTAAGTTGAGTTGAGATGAGTTGAGTTGAGTTGAGTTGAGTTGAGTTGAGTTGAGTTGAGTTGAGTTGAGTTGAGTTGAGATGAGTTGAGCTGAGTTGAGCTGAATTTAGTTTGGGCCTTGCACATCCTAACTTGCTTATTCAGTGTTCTACTGAGGTGGTCCCCACTCCTTGCCAAGGACCAGTATCCAAATACCATACATAGCTTTTCTAACTTGAAATGTAGTCCCTGCTTCCATGATATCCTTCTGTCTCCTCTCCAGAGGGACACCTTGCTTCCGTCTCCACAAAGCTGGTGGTTTGTTAGTGTACAAAATCATGTTCATATTTTTTATCTTTCCTGCAAGGCTGTGAAAACTCCTTGAGAAGAATTTTGTCTTATTCAAAACTGAACTCTGGCCAACTTCAGTGTCCAGCTCGGTATCCCAGACTCCATAAGTGCTCATTGGATGGCCACATGTAGCCCTTAGACAACACACAAGGCTTCTCAATTCACCATATCAGCTAACATGAGTCCAAGATGCTATATTATGTTGGGTGCATTATCTGACTCTTAGAAGTCAGGAGACCTGTGGAAATGACAAACCCTTTGAGTAACAAAGGATTCATCTCATTTTCAAATATTGAAAAAAAAATCAATTTTATGCTTCAAGAATATGGCTGTTTTATCCTCTTGGGGAAATTAATCGCTCAACTTTGAGGTTGTTTCTCAAATTCTGGAATTTCTTTACTTTGCCTACACAGCATCATTTTTCTGGATCATTTCACCAACGGTAACTTTGGCTTCCTTTTCAAGAAGAATTTCATAAGGAAATAGCATTGTTGAGGGACAGTAGCAGAATTGTAATAAATATAATAAGCAGAGAAAAATAAAAATTACATTTAAAACAAATTAAGGGGGTAATGTAGATAAGTATGTCTAACATGGGCGGGGCTTAGATTTCATTGTCAGTGCCATAAATGAATTAACTAATCATTTATTTTTATTTATTTGTTGTTTGTTTGTTTGTTTATTGAGAGAAGGCTTCTAGTAGCCCACTGTAGTCTTGACTTTACCAAGTAGCTGAAGCTAACCTTGAAATCCTGATCTTTCTGCCTCTATCACATGCTGGGAAGACAGGCATGCCCCACCATGTCTCCATTAATTAATATATTTTTAAAGCAGATATTGGGCTGGGGGCAAGGCCAGGATTATTAATTATCTCCCTCATATTGGTCAGTTTTTATAGAGTACTGATATTTGCAGTGGTAAATCACAATGCCATGGACTTTACTGGCCAATCACAAATGAATACATGAAAAACCGACCCAGAACGTTAAATTTTAAATTTCAAAGTGTATAACTCAGTGGAAGAGTGCTTGCTTAACATACACAGGACCCCGGGTTTGATTCTCATCCTTACACCGACACACAATCTCTCTTTCATATGTTCCTGCAAAATTTATTCTCACAAAAATCAGATTAAGGGAATAAGATTCCCATTAATAGACTGGCAAGATGAATCAGTGCTTGCTGTCAGTCCTGATGGGTTCAGTTTGATCCTTGAGCCCCACATAATGGAAGGAGAGAGTCACCTTCTGCATGGTGAAAGAGTCATCTTCTGTACATAGTGTTTTGACTTCCACACGTATGTCATAACATGTGTGCCCCCAACATATACACATGAAATAAATACACAAATGTGAAAAAGTAAAAAAAAAAAAAAAAAGGATTCCCATAAGTGTGTGCTCAAAACTGTGTTTAGACTCACAAATTTCAAGTTCCAAATCCAGAATTACTATACAAACTCAAAACTCTAAGCTACAGAAGCTGGAGACCACTTAAAAATACACCAGGGATTCTTTGAGATACCCACTCCTAGGCTCAAGTGTTTTTAACTCGATATGGAGGATATGGCTTGGGCCTAAGTTATATAGTAATGATATTTTTATAAAATTTCTCAGGCCTAAAATTACCTTTTAGTAGATGAAAGTACTTTTTGCCTATCAGAGATATTATTCAATTTTTAAAATTGTGCCAAAAATTCTAAGAACAAAAATGAGCTACTCTCTTTGTTAAGACTGATGTCAAATCTATCAAATATAATAGCTGAACAATACTTAGAAAGGGGGGGGTGGAAAATCTTCTTAGTGTTGAGTAGTACCAACAGAGAACTCTCTCAGGATTTATGCTAAATGAGTTGGGTTATTATTAATTAGTAGGAATTAAAACAATTATCAGATCATGTACAGCCCTGTTCTTAATGCAGCCACCTAGACGGGACCTCCCTGGCAAAGAGTGTTGCAGTTTGACTCTGCTTTTTTTTTTTTTTTTTTTTTGTCTTTTGAGACAGTATTCCCCTTTAGTCTCGGCTGGCCTGGAGCTTGCTATGTAGATCAAGCTAGCCTGAACTCACAGAGATCCACCTGCTTCTGCCTCCAGAGTTCTGGGATTAAAAGCCTGGGCCACCAGGCCCAGCTGATTCTATTGTTGAGATATATATATATATATATAACAATACCATAGTGGTACAAGCAAGCGGGATTCCACAAGAGCATCTACAACCCTATTCAAAGCAGATCTCACAGCCTTGAGAGGGGTTCAGGAAGGAATAAGGCAGTTCCTTACTGAAGACAGGACAAATCTCTTTCTCTTTTTCCCTCCTCCTCTTCTTCCTTTTCTTCCCCTTTTTTCTCATTCTTCCTTCTGTTTTCTTTCTCTCCATCTTTTGTTCTTTCTTTTTTCTATCTTCAAGAGTATTTTATTTTCATTCCAACAAAGTTACAGAGGAAAGAAACATCATTTTTAACTATTGTGTTCTAATTTACAATTATCTTGCCTAAGATTATAATATTTTTGAAGAAGAAAGTAGTGGAATATTCCTTGTCCAAAATGCTTAGGAACAGTACCATTCCAAATTTCTTATTTTTTTTAATTTTAAATATTGAGTAGATTTTATGAGTTTTTTCTCATCCAGAAATCTGAAATCTGAAACGTTCTGTTCCTTGTTTTGGAACATTCCAAATTTTAATTTTTGGATTAGACATGCTCAAAATGCAACAAAGAATATCAGCACAGAATTTCTCACACAGAGTTGATGAGGACCTGGGGTCAGTTCCCAGCACTGACATGGTATCTAACAACCATCTGTAATTCCAGTTCCAATAACCCAATACCCTCTTCTGACCTCTGTGGGCACTGCATAACATGGATGCCTTTACATATATGCAGGCAACATATGCATACACATAAAAATAATAAATAAAATATTTTTAAATTAATTTGAAGGATAGTAGAATATTTTGCTATAATCTAATCATTTTCTTAATGGTCTGTTCCTCACCAAATAGTGGTTATAAGTTTCCTTAGCTTTTATGGTATTTAAATAAAATAATATATCACAAGCTCTTAGCACAGAGTCTTGGCCCTTAGTAACTGTTCAATAAAAAATGTTATTGTTACCATATTATTCGGGGTGACCAGAAAGTTGTATGTAATAAGCTGTTATCCAAATATCACCCCCCAAAAATATGTGAAAATTTTACTATACTGATATCTGCCCCTACTGTGTGTATATGCTAATTGCAAGATGAACAAGAAAAGTGCTTTAAAAAATGCTTTTCAGGTGAACTTTCTCCTGTAGCTCCATGATGCAGATATGTGTACAAGCATTCAGAATATAATGTCTCCCCAGGGGCCTGGGAGGTCATCATCATCACCCATAGCAGGACCTCTACCTAGAAGAGTACTGAATTTATCAGTATCTTTACAGTCTAATTTCTCTACCTTAACTTGTAAATTGCTTTTGTGCCAAAATTATTAGTATGGTAACCAAAGCTCTTTGAGTCTCTATTTTCTCACCTTGAAGGAACAATCAACCTATTTTTGTCAATTTATTTTATGATTATTATTTAGGCTATATTGAACTGGTTTAGTATGGGGCAAATAACAGCTCCAGAACAGTTTCTGAGTCTTCTGGGGTTTGTTTTTGTTGTTGTTGTTGTAGTTTGTTCATTTGTTATGGTTTTGACAGAATCTCCCTAATCCCAACCTGGAAGTCACTGTGTTATGTGGACCAGGCTAGCCTCAGTCTCAAAGAGATCAGCCTGCTTTTGTCCCCTGAGGGCTGGGATTAGAGGCACACACCATTATGCCTGGCATGAGTCTTAACTTTTGGAACCTGCAGTTATATTAAATTACATGGCGAATGAGTAGGAAGGTTGCAGATGGATTAAGAATAGCAATCAGGGGCTGGAGAGATGGCCTAGCGGTTAAGAGCGCCGACCGCTCTTGCAGAGGACCCGGGTTCAATCCCCAGCACCCACATGGTGGCCGAGAACCGTCCGAAACTCCAATTCCAGGAGAACTCCAGTTCCAGGGGATTCCGACACCCTCTTCTGACCTCCGCGGCATTGCACGACACGGGTGCACAAACCTGCATGCAGACAGTACATTCATACACATACAGAAATAAATAAAATTATAAAAAAAATCATAATAAATGAGATATTTCTTTAAAAAAAAGAATAGCAATCAGATAATTTTAAATTTGGGTTAATATCCTAGATGTGATAGTTGGGATGCAGAGTACCCCCAACCTTTGCTCCTAGATTGGTGCTGTTGGCTGGGTTGGGAGATGGTACAAACTTAGAGAGGTGAAGCCTAGTGGAAAGTCATTTAGTGAATAATATCCCCCTGCCTCCATATCTTGGCTATAAAAACAACAGTTTGCTCTACCATGAGCTCCCACCATAACTTATCATCACCAGCTTCATACTGGGTCATCGCCATGTACCATCATAATGTGGTATGACCGTGGATCATCATAATAATGTATTTTCAACAGCCCCAAAGCAATAGGTCAAACCTGGACTGAGACCACCAAAACACGAGCCAGTATAAAGCTTTCCTCCTAAGACACTGGCCTGGATTCTACTGTTGGGCCAAATATAATCACAAAGTTTCTGAAAGGTGGAAGAGAGCAACCAGAGGGATGTGAGGAGGAAAAGGACTGGACTCAGTGTTTCTGACTTTGAAGCCGGAGGAAGGAATGCTTGCGGTCTTTAAAAACTAGACAACAGATTTCCCCTGAGGCCTCAAGAAAGTATCCAAGCAAGACTTCTGACCCATAAAACTGGAAAATATTAAATTGTGTTGTTTTAAGCCACCAAATGTGTAGTAATTTGTCACATAGCAATAGAAATTATACCAAAAAATAGAACAAAGAAAAGGTCTATATCAATTTTATCTTTGCTAAATGGATTGTATAAAGAAATACAAAAGGAACCCAAAATAACTCAGCTAATATTGCTTTCATAATTTAAATTTATATAATGAGTTGAAAATAAGGCACATTAATTCCAAAGATCCTATTTCAGGATTCATGATAGGCACAATGTTCCTTGGTACTCTGTGTAGTAAAAGAAAATTCTTCAAAGATGGCGCAGCTCAGGACTTCAGAAGCATTGTTTGAGCTTCCTTTTCTGTACTACTATTATTGTGTTAAAATAATCAATTTAAGTGATAATGCAATGGACTGAGTGCTTATGTTCCCTCCCTCAAAACCATCTGTTGTAACCCTAAATCCCTATAGTAATGGCCTTCAGAACAAAGGCTTTTAGGAAGAGATTCACAGGAGAGTTCTTAGGAATGAGATTGGTGTCTTTGTGAAAGACCCACAGCCTTCCCTCACCCTTTCCATCATGCAAGGACACAGCAAGAAGCGCCCTCTGTCTGTGAATCAGGAAGCAGGATCTCACCAGATACAGAATCTACCTACATCTTCGAATTCCCAGTTTCCAGAACTTGGAGAAATCTATTGCTTACAAGCAACCAGTCTATGATATTTTGTTGCTGAATCCTGAATGGACCAAGTCAGGAACCATCTCCCATAAGATACTGAATTCAATTTTGTTGATTTACAATAGTAACACAAAACATATTCATTGGTTATTGGTCCAATACAATCCAGGAAATAATTGGATTAAAAAGCAAACTATTTGTTATATATGGCATCCAGGTATCAGTATATAGACTTCTATTGTGGGAGATCAGCACGAGCTAGGTAGGTCTCATGCCACATGTTTCCATAGGGCTAAAGAATTTTGTCATTGTTGGGATATTTTAAGGCCTTTATCATTGTCTCCACCTCTTTTTACTCATATTTCTCTGGGAACATTTTTGGTCCATTGATGGGCAGTCCTCAAGGGTTCAGAGCTGAAAGTCTCTTGTGAGTAGGAAGGCTCATCTGTAGGTGGTCATGGTGTACACAGGAAGAAAGGAGAAGGCTGGTGTGGTAAGACTGAGGCCAAACTGGATGCAACACCGCTCTTCACGAGTGCCTGAGGTTGCAGCTCAACGGACAAGTAAATTCCTAAATTATGTCTAGTTGTTGGGCCACTGTAGTTTTTTTTTTACCTGCCATTCTCAAACAATGAGATATACAAAAGACAACTGACTACAATATGGATCAGGAAGAACACAGTGATAATCAGCCCAAGTTCAATTTGAAATCCTAATCCTAGGAGTGTCCAGCCCCTGATGATAATAACCAGATGTCTTATGTTCATCCAGAAGCTTAGGGTACTCATGGGTGCTTGTGGTGAGCGACTGGTCTGGGGCAGAAAAGGAGGCACCCCTTCAAATAGAGCCTAGTTACATTTAGGTCCGATTTGGATTAATATTTTTCCTAAATTTAAATCATGAATGGAAGCCACTTCAAGTGACACCAAGAGTCACTTCATTTAATATGAATTCTCTTTATTTCAAGTCAGTTTGGGACCGTGTAGACACTATGCGAACATAGGTATAGCTAAGTATACAGAACGTACCCTGCCCTCATGTTCACAGACACACATAAAAGTACAGACAGGAGCAGAGCTGTCCCAGCCATCACCCCGGTTCTTCCTTTGCTAGCTTTTAAGTCATTTTCCCCTTATACTATCAATCTTTTGATTACTTGTTTGCCTCAAGCCATCTCAGTAGCTGGGAATCCAGAATTGGGATTTTTAAAAAGGTATATCTCTAGCAAAACAAGAGACAAGAGACAAAATTTATCACATAAAGCAGTAGAACTTAGGGAGTAGAGAGATGCCTCAGCAGTTAAGAACACTGGCTGTTCTTACCAAGCACCTGAGTTTGGTTCCCAGCACCCACATGGCATCTAACAACCATCCATAACTCCAGTTCCAGGGGGTACAATGCACTTTTCTGACTGATGTGGGCCTAGTACTACACAGGCACACTTACACACATGCAGTCAATACACACATAAAATTAAATAATAAATAGCATATTTTAAAAATAGAACTTAGATCTAAAGACTGTTGTGTGCTAAGACTAACACATGGTGATAAAGGCCCATTTGGGGATAAAAGGCCCTGATGAGGTTTGTCATGCAGATTTTAGTTAAGGTCTCTCCCTGGAAAGAGAAAGTATAAAGAACCACCTTAAAATGGGAAATGTTTATAATTTTTGTTGTAGAGATCTTGGTGTCTTTGGTTAGGTTTGTTCCTAGGTATTTTATTGGTTTTGATCTATTGTGAGTGGGAAGGTCTCCTTATATTCCTTCTTCAGTTGCATGTTGTTGGTGTAAAGAAAGGCTACTGCCCTAATGAACATAGATGCCAAAATTCTAAACAGGATACTGGCAAATCGCATACAGACCCACATCAAGAAGATCATCCATCCTGACCAAGTTGGATTCATATCAGAGATGCAGGGATGGTTCAACATATGAAAATCAATAAACATCATCAAGCACATAAATGGAATGAAAGACAAAAACCACACCATCATCTCATTTGATGCTGAAAAAGCCTTTGACAAAATCCAGCATCCCTTCATGCTTAAAGTCCTAGAGGGAATTGGATTGGAGGGTTCATTCCTCAATGTAATCAAAGCCATATACAGGAAACCCACAGCCAATATCATCCTAAATGGGGAAATGACAGAAACATTCCCTTTAAAGGTAGGAACTCGGCAAGGCTGCCCCCTATCACCACTCCTCTTCAATATAGTGCTTGAAACACTTGCTAGAGCAATAAGGCAAGAAAAGGAAATTAAAGGAGTACTAATTGGAAAAGAGGAAGTCAAACTATCCCTATTTGCTGATGATATGATTGTTTACTTAAGAGATGCAAAAAACTCCACCAGAAAACTCCTAGAAACGATTAACAGCTTCAGCAAAGTGGCAGGATACAAAATTAACCTTAGAAAATCAATGGCCTTTCTTTACACCAAGAACAAGCAACTGGAGAAAGAATTCAAAGAGACCTTCCCACTCACAATAGCCTCAAAAACAATAAGATACCTAGGAACAAACCTAACCAAAGACACCAAAGACCTCTACAACAAAAATTTTAAACCCTTAAAGAAAGAAATTGAAGAAGACCTCAGAAGATGGAAAAACCTCCCATGCTCATGGATTGGGAAAATTAACATTGTAAAAATGTCCATTTTACCAAAACTCTTGTATAGATTTAATGCAATCCCAATCAAAATCCCCAAGAGTTTCTTCACAGGCTTGGAAACAAAAGTTCTTAAATTCATTTGGAGAAACAAAAGACCCCGAATAGCCAAATCAATCCTGAGTGAAAAGAGCTACACAGGAGGGATCTCTATACCAGATTTTAAACTATACTACAGGGCTATAGTCATAAAAACAGCCTGGTACTGGCACAAAAACAGACCTGTTGACCAATGGAACAAAACCGAAGATCCAAATCTGAGCACATACAATTTCAGCCATCTCATATTTGACAAGGGGGCCAAGAAACCACAATGGAGAAAAGACAGCATCTTCAGCAAGTGGTGTTGGCAAAACTGGATCACCACTTGTAGAAGAATGAAATTAAACCCCTACCTCTCGCCCTGTACAAAAGTCAACTCCAGATGGATTAAAGACCTCAACGTGAAACCCCAAACTCTGAAGGTGATAGAAGAAAAAGTTGGCAGCAGACTACAAGACATAGGCGTAGGAAAAGACTTCCTAAATCAGACAGCAGCTGCACAAGAATTAAGGTCGACAATTGACAAATGGGACCTCATTAAACTCAAAAGCTTCTGTACATCAAAAGAAACAATCAAGGAAGTGAAGAGAAATCCCACAGAGTGGGAGGAAACCTTCACTGCAGAAACATCTGACAAAGCATTGATTTCCAGAATATATAAACTACTCAAAAAACAAAGAAGAAAGAAAACAAATGACCCACTCAATAGATGGAGCAAAGAGCTGAACAGAGACTTCACAAGTGAGGAATTAGAGATGGCTGAGAAACACCTTAAGAAGTGTTCAACATCACTAATCATTAAGGAAATGCAAATCAAAACCACTTTAAGATATCATCTTACTCCAGTAAGACTGGCTAGGATCAAGAAAACAAATGATACCAAGTGCTGGAGAGGTTGTGGGGAAAGGGGAACACTCATCCACTGCTGGTGGGAATGTAAACTCGTACAGCCACTATGGAAAGCAGTGTGGAGAACCCTTGGAAGACTTGGAATGAACTTGCCACCCGACCCAGCCATACCACTCCTGGGCATGTACCCTCAAGACTCACCCCACCGCAGAGATACATGCACGGCCATGTTTATTTCAGCTCTCTTCACAATAGCAAGGAGCTGGAACCAACCCAAATGCTCCTCAACTGATGAGTGGATAGAGAAAATGTGGTACATCTACACAATGGAGTTCTATGCAGCAGTAAAGAAAGATGACATCATGAGCTTTGCAGGAAAATGGCTGGAGCTAGAGGACATCATGCTGAGTGAAGTAACACAGTCCCAGAAAAACAAACGACGAGTAGTATCCCTCATCTGTAGATGCTAGTGCCAATTACCTAGTTGTAAGTATTTCTTGTGTAGGGCCCCCTGGACTTTTGTCCAAAGCAGTTGGGAGTGATGCATATTGGAAACAACAACAACAACAACAACAACAACAACAGAAAGGACTGCATTGAAGAACTGACTGAAACAGTGAACTTCTGCTCAAAACAGTCAACTTCCTCATGGAGAATATTGTTCTCAGTTTTCTAATCAGAGTAACTGAACAATTCCTTCATCACGGGACTATTGAAGATTAACTGAGATAAAATATTTAACAAAGGAATATCATAAAGTAAATATTGAATATTAATGATAGGGATTAAAGTTATAGCATAACTTTATTTATGGACTTCACATTTATTCTTTCTCCTCCTGATGAGTATTTGTTTTTGAGACAGTCTTATATCCAGGACTGGTGATCTTCTTGTCTCACACTCCTGAGGTCTGAAATCACACACATGTACCATGTACAGCCTATGTTGATGAATTTTGATTACTTAATTTATTTTGGAGTGTGAGTGCATGTAGGCACACACGGCGACCAGAGGTCAACCTTGAGTATCATTTCTACAGAGGTGTCTACCTTGTTCTTCTGAGACAGGCTTTCTCACTGGCTTATCGCTTGCCCAAGTAGGCTCTCTTGGCTAACCAGTGAGCCCCAGGCTCCTACTGTCTCTGTCTTCTCAACACTGGGATTACAGGTGCATATAACCACACTGGCCTTTCTTAAAAATGTGAACCCCGAGGATCAAACTCAGGTCCTCACACTTGCAAGGCAAGAACCTTCCTGACTGAGCAGTCTCTCTAGCCCTGTTGATGGGTTTTAAAGGTGACCTTTATTCTCAAGATCCATGACAATTTTGGGACACTTAGCATTGGTTTTATAAAAAATAATTTAAATCCCTGTTTAATTTTAATACTCTTTGAGTAATGGGTAATAATATAAAGTTATATGGAAAATGCTATTGTTGGATATTTATATTCACATCATTATCACCATCATTAATCCCTCTGCTTTAGAATTGGACATCTGTGGATGCTAGTGCCAATTACTTAGTTGTAAGTATTTCTTGTGCACGGCCCCTTGAGCTTTTGTCCAAGCAGTTGGGAGTGATGCATATTGGAAATAACAACAGCAACAACAACAACAACAACAACAAAAATGACTGCATCAAATAACTGACTGAAACAGTGAACTTCTACTCAAAACAGTCAACTTCCACATGGAGAATATTGAGAAAGACTGAGAAAGAGATGAAAAGCATGTTTGGCAGAGTGCATGAGCTCTGGTGGGGTGGGGGATAGGGTGGGGGACACAGGTCTAGATTTGATTAAAAAATATAAATATAAATTTAAAAAGAAAGGCTACTGATTTTTGTAAGTTAATTTAGTATCCTGCCACTTTCCTGAAAGTCTTGATCATTTCTAGGAGTTTTCTGGTGGAGTTTTTAGCATCCCTTAGGTAAACTATCATATCATCTACAAAAAAGGATAGCTTGACTTCCTCTTTTCTCATCAGTATTCCTTTAATTTCCCTTTCTTGTCTTATTGCCCTAGCAAGTGTTTCAAGCACTATATTGAAGAGGAGTGGCAATAGTGGGCAGGCTTGCTGTGTTCCTGCCTTTAAGGGGAATGCTTTCAACTTTTCTCTATTTAGGATGATATTGGCTGTGGGTTTCTTATATATGGCTTTGATTTCATTGAGGAATAATCCCTCCAGTCCAATTTCCTCTAGGACTTTAAGCATGAATGGATGCTGGATTTTGTTGAAGGCTTTTTCTGCATCGATTGAGATGATTGTGTGGTTTTTGTTTTTCAGTCTGTTTATGGTTTTTATGATATTTATTGATTTATGTATGCTTAAACATCCATGCATCTCTGGTATGAATCCAACTTGGTTCCCTGAAGGAGATTGAATAAGACATCAGAAGTTGGAAAGGCCTCTTGTGCTCATAGATTGGGAAAATTAATATAGTAAAAATGTTCATTCTACACAAATTAGTATACAGATTCAATGCAATCCCAATTAAACTCTCCAAGAGTTTCTTCACAGACTTGGGGGAACAAAAATCCTTAAATTCATATGGAAAAAGAAAAGACCTCCTAATAGCCAAAGCAACCCTGAGTAAAAAGAGCAATACAGGGGGGAAATCACTATACCAGAATTCAAACTATAGTACAGGGCTATAGTCCTAAAAACAGCCTGGTACTGGCACGAAAACAGACCTATAGACCAATGGGACAAAACTGAGGATCCAAACTTGAGCACATAGAATTGCAGCTACCTCATATTTGCTAAAGGGGCCAAGAAGACTCGATGGAGGAAAGACAGCATCTTCAGCAAATGGTGTTGGCAAAACTTGTAGAATAAAACTAAACCCCTACCTCTCATCCTGTACAAAAATCAACTCCAAAGGGATCAAAGGCTTCAACGTGAAATCTGAAACTCTGAAAGTGATAGAAGAAAACGTTGGCAGCAGGAGAAGGCTTCCCAAATCAGACAGCAGCTACACAGGAAGTGAGGTCCACAGTTGAAAAGTGGGATCTCATTAAACTCAAAAGCTAATGTACAGCAAAAGAAACAATTAGTGAAGTGAAGACAAAACCCACAGAATGGGAGGAAACCTTCACCAGTGATACACCTGACAGAGCATTAACTTCCAGAATCCATAAACTACTCAAAAAACAAAGAAAACAAGTGACTCACTCAAAAGTGGATACTGAAGGTCATTTGGGGACATAAATTTGACTCTTTAGACCTTCATATATAGATATAATATTATATATAATATATATATATTATATATATATATATATAAAACCATATATGAAATTGGATAGGAGTAGTAAGGGGGGAGAAATATATTGTATGAAATTCACAAAAATTTGGGGCTGGAGAGATGGCCTAGCGGTTAAGAGCACCGACTGCTCTTGCAGAGGACCCAGGTTTGATCCCCAGCACCACGTGGCAGCTGAGAACCGCCTTTAACTCCAGTTCTAGGGGAATCTGATGCCCTCTTCTGACCTCCGTGGCATTGCATGACACGGGTGCACAAACCTACATGCAGACAGTACATTCATACACATACAAGAATAAATAAATAAATAAATGAAATTCACAAAAATTCATTTAAAAAGAGTTAAATGTCACAAAGTTTTACTTTGGGTATCAATTTACATGATAGACAGGTATTTTTTATTTAACTTGGTGGTTTTTGGTTTATTTCTTATTGGATTATAGACTAGGACATAGACCTGTAAGGAAAAGGGCAAACAGCATTTTCTGTAGGGCCTTGACCTGAGGGAATATTTGGGAAGACCTGCTCAGTGCTTTTTCGAACTTTTCTTGATTTAATTTATTTGCAAGTTTCAGTCATTTTAGAAAGTCCTGTAAGGAAAGGATTTTGCAGGCTAGTTCATTATAGAAGTCTAAATCTGGGTGTGGAGATTGTTTTTATTGTCCTAAAAGTATTCTCCCTTTAAAAAAATAAGGAATTGAGTTTTTAAGAAATCCCTACAGAACTGAGCACAATGCATACCTATAATCCTGGCTAGGGGACTGAGGCTGGGGACAGGAGCCTATAGGAGGTCCCCTGTGGAACACTACATGGGCACACACATGGCATCAGTCATAGGATGTTAGAGTCCTTCATCATTTGAATGGTGCTGTTCCACTACACTATACTCCTGGCCTGTAGGGAATAATTTAAAGTGGTGGGATTGAGAACAGAAAGCACCAATCCAGCAGCTATAGAACCAAGATTAATACTCTACTAACAGACCTCTCAGTTTTTCCTTAGGTGTTGGGAAGGGGGAAGATAATGGCTTCCTTGGAATCCTCAGAGCAGCCCCATGGAGGTTAAATGGGTTGTTTGGGGGAACTCCAGCATTCTACAATGGTACCCGCAGTGGCATGGCTCTCTGCAGGGAAATTGAACCCAGGTCGTAGCAGTGAGAGAGTTGAAACCTAACTGTAACAGAGCACAGTTGGGGCTTTGTCTCCTGAGGTATAAAGTCAAAATAAGAAGACAGAAGAGTAGAGAAAGATTTATTATCTGTAGCAGCCAAGGAGAGCATGCAAGCATTCCAAAGAAGTGTTCTCCTTGACAAGGGGACCAGAGGGCTGATCCAGGGGACCTAAGACCTACATACATAGTGGTAGGCCCATTTGTGGACATGCTTAAGGAATGAGCAATCCTGAGTATGCTCAGATTAAGCTCATTATTTAGAAAAAGATATAGTAGATACACTACACAGGAGGCACTTGGCTTATGAACATAGAACAAATGTTTAAAAGATTCAAACAGAAAGAAAATTAAAGATTCCGATGGTGGACAGGAATGTCTCTGGGCATGCTCAGCTGATATCATGAAGTTTTGCCTGAAAATAACAGAAAGAACTGTTTGAAGGAGCATTTGTCAGGAGTTTGTCTGTGAAGTTGCTTGTCTTGGAACTGCAGTAGTGGCAGGAGAAGGCATACAGGACAAAGCAGTTCTACAAGATCTGATTCGCAAATGATCTCCATTAATTTTTTATTTACTATTTACAGAGTTGGCTTTTTTTCTACACTGTACCTAGAAGCTTTTAAATGTCTATAAATATGATCCTCCCCATTCTTTTTGTTTGCTTTTTACACTTGGTTCTTCCAGTAGGAAATGGAAATATACCAGTTTTCAAAAATTTTCAAAATATTCCCAATTTATCCATGTTCCTATAGGCACCAACAAGGTAAGGCACCATATGTGTGATCCATGGAGTCAAGCAGGGTGTGAGGAAGGTTTTCCACACAGGGGGCAAATGTCAGGCTGTGAGGAACGATTTCCCACCATTTGGAGTCTTTTTTTGCTATGGGACCAGGTCCGGGCTGAGTGAAGGCTTAGCATGCTGCTTGTGAGGGGTACTCCTCTGTGTCTGGATGCGGAATCCTTTTAGCTCCTTCCTATGAATCAGAAACCTTGTTGGCAGACCCAGGTGACTTCACGTGTGACTCCTGGGTGAGCTGGAAGTTCCCTAAAATAATCCTCAAGTAGAAGTCCCCATGAGGCTGCTGCAGGTTATGGAGCAATGTCTGAACACTTCCACTAACACTCTCATTATCTGGAGCATCTCCTCTCCCAGGCCCTTCCTAGGAAAGTTTGTTCTCATGTGTTTTTATTGGGGTCACAGGTCAGAGTGAGAAGGTTAGTCCCAGCAAAAGATAAATGGCCTCACAAAGCAAAAGCCTTATGAAACACTTAAATTATGTTTGCCAGAAATTAAACCAAGGCCATGGTGATTACAGAGCTAAATCTAGAACCCTTACCAAGGCTGCGTTTATCTAATCATCCCACTACAGAAGGCAGAAAGCAGTGCCCAGGTAATGCAGGCGCAAATCAGCTCACGTTCACAGAAAACAGTTGGAAACAGATCAAAGAAAGCCCAGTGTTAACCAAAGATATAGGAGAGGAGCCTTGAGGTTCAGAGAAGACTTTGAGCTGACCTCAAGCTGCACTGGCCAGGTCAGAGAACATAGTGACGTCTGGCGCGGTGTCAGATCAGTCAGGAGAGACCTGCAAGGGCAGCAGGGAGAGTCACGGTGGAGATCTGCCACAGGCTCCAAGAATGTCAGCTGAAAAGGCAAGTTGAGGCACTCTGACTATAAGAACAAAAGTTTATATAAACTAAAATGAAAATCGAGCCACCCAGGGAGAAAACGCAAATTGTAGTTGTCCAGAATAAATACATAGCAAATGGTAGAAAGCAGAGCTTTTATAGGTTAATAAGAGAAAAAAATCAAAAAGTTCTAGAAATCCACCTACTGCGATGGCTCTGATCCACAGAAGTGCAGGATTTAAAAGGGTAATCGGCCCCTTGTGCAATAACTTCTAAGTAGGAATTGCAACAACTATGGAAATGTTTTGATTGTGCTTTTATTTTTTGCAGTGCTGGGGATGAAACCCACATTCCTATGCACTCTAGGTAAATGTGCTACCCCTAAGTGATACCAGTGTCCTCCAGAAACATTTTTACTGGGATCTTCAGGAAGTCTGCATCTGTCCTGCTTAGACAGAAAAACCAAGTGTCTGGGATTCATGCCTCCTCTGGGCAGAAAAGAGAAAAAAGGCAAAATTAGCCTCATTTTGTGACTTTTAAAATTTACATGCAGACATTACATTCATACACATAAAATAAATAAATATAAAAATTAAAAAATAAAAATAAAAAAATATTAAAATTTTTATTTATAAAATAATTTTATTGATGTTTTGTGTATTTCAGTCATCATTTTTCAGTCCAATTTAAACATATTCCCCTTTCCCTGCCCCCCCACCCCGCTCCAGTTCATGCATTCTACCATACATGTCTTGCATCTTTTTCTCAGTCTTTTTAAAGTTTTTCTCTGCAGAGGGTTATTGTTTGGGGCAGAATTTAACTGTATCAGTCAGTTCTTTGACCCAGTCCTTATGTTGTTGTTGTTCCCTCCCATTTGTATTGCTCCAAAATATGCCTATATAAACGTCATATATATATATATATATATATATATACCAAAATTATGACCTCTGAAAACAAACTCTATGTTAATTCCAAAATATGTTTAGGAATAATTCAGATTTTTCCCTTTAA
This sequence comes from Rhizomys pruinosus, assembly GCA_009823505.1. Lineage (NCBI taxonomy): Eukaryota > Metazoa > Chordata > Mammalia > Rodentia > Spalacidae > Rhizomys > Rhizomys pruinosus. Next base: position 80,372 of record VZQC01010223.1, read on the forward strand.
TTTTATATTACTCTAAAATATGAATACACGCTTTCCACCCATATACCACAATTATAAAGCCTAAATATAAGTGGTAAGTTAATTCTAGAGCCCCTTAAGGGATTCACATCATAACAACACAGTTGCTTTCAGATAAAAAGAAATATAACAATAACATTTCTTAGCTTGCCTTTCAACTGGGGATTTGGTGCTACCATCCACAGATGAGGGATACCACTCCTCTTTTGTTTTTCTGGGACTATGTTACTTCACTTAGCATAATGGCTTCGAGTTCCATCTATTTACCTGCAAATTTCATGATGTCAATTTCCTTTACTGATGCATAGAACTCCACTGTGTAGATGTACCACATTTTCTCTATCCACTCACTGTATGAGGGGTATTTGGGTTGGTTCCAGCTCTTTGCTATTGTGAAGAGAGCTGCAATAAACATAGCTGTGCATGTATCTTTGTGGTAGGATGCGTCTTGTGGGTATACTACCCAGGAGTATGGCTGGGTCAGGTGGCAGGCTCATTTTGAGTCTTTTAAGTGTTCTCCACACTGCTTTCATAGTGGTCGTACAAGTTTACATTCCCACCAGCAGTTGATGAGTGTTCCCCTTTCCCCACAACCTCTCCAGCATTTGGTGTCTTTTGTTTTCTTGATCTTAGCCAGTCTTATCAGAGAAAGATGATATCTTTGAGTGGTTTTAATTTGTATTTCCTTAATTATTAACAATGTTGAACACTTTTTTTGTTGAACACTTTTTAAGACATTTCTCAGCCATCTTTACTTCCTCACTGGTGAAGTCTCTGTTCAGCTCTTTACTCCATCTTTTGACTAGGTCATTTGTTTTCTTCTTTGCTTTTTGAGTAGTCAATATATTCTGGATGTTAATATTCTGTCAGATGTATCACTAGGGAAGGTTTCCTCCCATTGTGTGGGTTTTCTCTTCACTTCCTTGATTGTTTCTTTCACTGTACAGAAGCTTTTTTATCCTGATTGTGTACGTGTGTAAGTGCAGGCACGTATATGTGGAAGTCAGAGTATAGCTTTGGGGAACTGATTCTCTCCTTTTATGATGGGTCCTAAGAATGCCAGGCTGCAAGGCAAGTGCTTTTGCACACTATATCACCTTACCAGCCTTCTTGAGGTATTTTCATTCTTTCTCACCTCAACGCCAGGCACTGTCTTATTTTCCTCATCCTCCTTGAGTATAAATTCCAGAAAGAAAAAGTTTGGGAATTGATTTGTCCAGGATATTACTCAAGAATCTAGAACTGTGCCCAGGTGTTCAGTTGTTTGTTGAACAGATGAAGGAATGGATTTTTGTGCATGCTTCTCCCTGGACTCCTTCACTCTACCTAGAGCACAGCTGTCCCTAAAGGCAAAAACAGGAGGCCCGCTCAACTGCCTGCTGCCTGGAGCTCTTGAAAGTCAGTGTTCTCTCCATCACTAATTCTGACAGCACTCACAAGACAAATATTTGTATCGAGGTTTTCTTGCTGGGAGTTGGAACCTAAAGACATGTGTCCTTTCCCCAGATCATGTTCACTTTCCTAACTGGAGAAGGATGGGGTGGATTACACACCCCAGGAAGGCAGTGGAGCTGCAACAGGACACTTCCTAACCGCTGCACTGGTGTGCTCAGGCTGTCCTAACGACACACCACACTTGGTGTCTTAAAGAAAAGAAAGCTTTTTTCTCGTGGTTCTGGAGGCTTAGGAAGTCAGGATGTTGATGTATTTGGTTTCTCCCAAGGCCTCTCTTCTTGCTGGCAGATAGTACCTTGCCATGATCATAAATGGCCTTTTCTCTGCGCACTCTCCTTCCCGATTTCTTTTTTCCCTTCTGATAATGACTCTATCCTTATCGGATTGGATCCTGATGCTCTCCTCTAACATTTATTACTTAAGGGGCTTTATTTCCAAATACAATCACATTATGCCTTAAAGTGTCTACAGATGATTTGGGGTCTTACATATAATTTTGTGTGTGTGTGTGTGTGTGTGTGTGTGTGTGTTGTGTGTGTGGTGAGGATCTGGGATAAGATAGGGTCTCACACTGTACTCCAGCAGATCTGGAATCCATTATGTAGCCCAGACTGGCTTGGAGCCCATGGCTTTCCTGCCTGTGTGATTATCGGTCTGCGTTAGCAGACATACATCTCTAGACATAATTTTTTAACCTCTGGAGTCCACGCTACATTCACCACTTTCTACCTCAGTTTAGCATTTGAGCCACCTGAGTCACTTATAAAAGTCTGGGATCCAGGCTGAACCCAAGCTAATGAATGGGATTCTCTGAGGGTAAAATCCAGGCAGCTAATTTTTTAAAAGCTTCCTGAAAGCTGGGCATGGTGGGCACATGCCTTTAATCCCAGCACTCAGGAGACAGAGGCAAGTGGATCTCTGTAAGACTGAGGCCAGTCTGGTCTACTGAATGACAGATCTGCTGCAGGGAGACCCAGTCTCAAACAAAACAAAGAAACACTTCCTGAAGCTTCCAGTATGTAACCAAAATACTTTTGTCTGACTAGGTAGAAGTTTTCTGCGCCTCTGCTCCCACACTTGCCCCCGTGTCACCCATGTAGTTATTTAATCCTACTTAGAGAGTTGTGTCACTGATTCAAAGTAAAAATTCATTCCTCTCCAGTAGGAGCCCAAAGACCTTGTGAGATTAAACTGTGATGAGTTTAGCTTAGGTTTGGGATTTCTTAGGAGGAGGGCAGGAACTACGAAGAATGCATGGAGTTATTTCACATCATGAAATATGAGTGGACTCCACATGGCTTCCTGACAGTCTTTTGAAGAAAGTTCTGTTGCACTGAAGAAACTGAGGTATGCTGCCCTCAAGGGCAGTCCAGACATTCAAGCCCTGACCAGATTATTTCAGACAATCAATTTACAACTCTCCACAAGGGGTCTGTCAAACTTGACCCAAAATAAAGTTTCATCAAGCATCATGAAAATGCTATTTTCCCTGAAAGTCATTCTGGTGCATAAGGGATCTGCATTTTTTTAATTCAATTTAATTTAAATTAATTTAGTTTAGTTTATGTGTGTCTGTGTACCATACATGTTCAGGTGCCTGCAGAGGACAGAAGAGGGCAATGAAACCCCTTGATCTGGATGGAGTTACAAGTAGTTGCAATTTAACATGTGGGTGCCAGGAACTGAACCTGGGTCCTCTGCAAGAACAGGAAGAGCCCTTAACCACTGAACAATGACTCAATCTGCATTCTTTTCTTTTTTCTTTCTGTTTTTTTTTTTTTCTGTATGTGTATCAATGTACTATCTGCATGTAGGTTTGTGCACCCGTGTCGTGCTATGCCGCGGAGGTCAGAAGACTTTTTTTTGTTATTTTTGAGACAGGGTCCGTTTAGTCCCAGGTGGCCAGGAGCTCACTATGTAGACCAGGCTGGCCTTGAACTCACAGAAATCTTCCTGCCTCTGCCTCCAGAGTGCTGGGATTAAGGTCGTGCGCCACCACACCCAGCCCAAACTGCATTCTTAATGTTGGTCTCTGGTGTTCCTAGGTTCTTCTGCCACACTCAGGTCACACTGCAGACTGCTTACCAGGTCAGGGCTTCTCAGACACAACCCCCACCCCTGGTGATCTTCTTAGCCTCGAGTCAGGCTGGGTCCCTGAGATGCTGAGTCCCTCTGAGCTTCTGAGCATGTGGTATTGCTACCCTCTGGAGCAGGTTCAGTTTTCTGAGAGTAAAGTTCTGGGAGCAGTGTTGATGGTCCAATTCCTTGTAGAGTCCTTTTCAGACACAAGAAGAAATCTTTTAGTATCTCTTTTAGGAAACAAAAACAATGGCGCTCTTTAGACAGTGATATCAGTATGAGCTCAGTACTTTAAATAAGTCGTATAAATAGCACAGCAGATAAATCAGGTCCTGTTAGAAACAAAGCATTTTGCTAAGTGCATCTTTCCTTTGTCAGACATTAAGCACGTATCTGATTCATTCTTACATGACAGTTACTCTCCCAAATTAGAAGCTTAAAAGGGCATTCCATAAAGGAATGCATTATTGTATTAACCTTTGAATTGTTTTAAAAGTCTTACATTTTATAATGCATGTAATAGCACGCAGAAGCTTTTAGAAGAGGTTTCTGTGAATTTTTATTCATGAGGGAAGATGTGTCTATGAATTTTCATTTAAGGCCAATATAAACCCTTGGATGCAACATAATGCTAAAAAAATTTTTAAAAGGCAGTTCAAACTCCTGTATCAAATATTAGGGAAGAGGGGGATGATCTTTAAACAGGGTTTTACTGTGTAGCTCTGGCTAGCCTGGAATTTGCTATGTGGATCAGACTAGCCTGGAACTGATAGAGTTACACCCACCCCTGCCCCATGAGTGCTGGGATTAAAAGTATGTGCCCGCCCCCATGTTTGGAAAAATAAAAATAAAAAAGACTTTTGATGAGAGCAAAATTAATCTAAACATGCCAAATAAATAAAGCAAAAAAGAGAGAAAACTTTTTCTTTTTTTTTTTTTTTTTTTCTTTTATTTTTAGTTTTTTATTTCTGTAGGTGTACGAATGTACTGTCTGCATGCAAGTCTGTGCACCCGTGTCGTGCAATGCCGCGAAGGTCAGAAGTGGGTGTCGGATTCCCCTGGAACTGGAGTTCTCCTGGAATTGGAGTTTCAGACGGTTCTCAGCCACCATGTGGGCGCTGGGGATCGAACCCGGGTCCTCTGCAAGAGCAGTCGGCGCTCTTAACCGCTAGGCCATCTCTCATCTCCTATCATTGTGATGTCCAATACACAGTCATGAACCACACATACAAAAGTAACAAAAGGGATGTAGCTCAGTGGCAAAGCACTTGAGGAGCATGCACTCGGCCCTGAGTTCAATCACCAGCAATCCCACCAATGTTAAAAGCTGACACTTCTTGGCCATGTACTGTATTCTATATGTAGTCATTACTGTTTGAAGACATAACACTGAAGTGAGTGTGTGCTGTCTGACCCCTGTACATGCAGAAGTGGGGGAGTAGAGCCATGCCTGCACTTACATGCTGGGGTGTAACCCAGCTGGAGTCACCCAGGTGGCTCATCCCTCACCACAAACCACGGTACCTCTGAGCAAGATTTCTTGTATCCAAATAAAATCAAGGAATTCATGTTCGTGGGAAAGCTTTTATACATCAGTGAAAATTATTCATCTAAACCTGAGGATGTTTGAAAGGGATCCCTTCCCACTCTCAGACTAAGCACGGTCACTATCTGCTGGTTTTTGCCCCACAGCCCCTCAACTCTCTTTGCCTCCTCACTTATCATCCGTCACCTCCGTCACCCTCACTTCATGCTGAGGTCTCTGCGACTTCCACAGTTTAGGTTGCCCGAGGTTTATCAAATGTCACTTCACATATTTTACTTTGGGTACCACCTTGTCTACTTAAGACAAAGTTCTTGATATTATTGGTTTGAAAAGCTGATCATAGGAGACAAAGCATAATTTTCCTGTATTCACAAAAATATGTGGATAAAGGAGAGTATTTGACATCAAGTTCTTTGTTAAGTCCAAGAAAAGAAAGGTTGACTCTTGGCATTCTGAAAATAGAGGTTGTCAGGAAAGACTTTAAACTGCATTAATTTAAAGCAGGTATATAAAATACAAAATGGTATTTAAAGAGATGTCGAGATATTAATTAAAATGGGCTTGCTGAAATGCCAGGAATATCATCACTTCTGAAAATTGAATTAAGCCCTGAATGTCAGTGCTGAATTAACATGAACAGACTTATCTATCCCTGTCCAAATATATTTCATCCACAAACTGTGTAATACATGGTGATTAACCAGAGGTTACAGATTCTAGATGAAACCTAATCAAATTCTTCAGAATTCTTAATAGAGGAGTATACTCCGGTCAAAGAATATTAACAGAAAAATTCCCATCACTTAAAGGGCAAGCAGAATAGGTATTTAAAGAGCATTGCAATTTTGCTTAATTGTTCTCTTCTGGATCTATTATTCTTGATAATTTAGAGAACTTGTGTTCTCTAAACTTAAACTACAGTAGTGTCAGTACTGTAAGAAATACAGTACAATACTTAGTACTGTAAGAAAGAAAGTTTAATTTCTGTAGCTTTTGAAAGTTGGAGATATTAGATGTGTAGGTAAAAGACAGTGTCTTAATGGAGACTCTTCCTGGTCTTCCCATGTGGTAGAAATGTCCCCAGTGCAGAGCAGAGGCCCAGGACAAGATGCAGAGGAACCTCCTCTATTAGAGGTCCAGCTCTTTGCTTTTTTGTTTATTCTTTTCTTTTTCTTTTTGATGTTGTTCTCAGTATTTCTTTCTTTTGGCTTTTAAGGAGGTCCAAATATATAAAATTCACTGTTCAAACATTATACTGTTTGCATAGATGGGCTTTTTCCCTGTATTATAAACTCCCAAAGTATAAAAACTGGAAGAGCTGTTGTCTGAAAAAAAAAAAAAAAAAAAACAAGACACATGCTCCATTAGAAATAATGCTTGCTCTCTCACAACAGTTGACTGATTATTGCATTTGTTATTTCAGTGAATGATCCAGAATATCTCTACTTTTTCTTATTTTTTTTCTCATTGGCTTTAATTCACTATAAGTAGAACTGGGCATTATAAACACACTTTAGGAATCAAATGCCTCTCTTTTGTATGAATCTCTCTAAATCTATGGCTCAGCTCAGTGTTTAAGGTTTTCAAAGTGGCTACCTTCCAAACTCCAGTTAACATTTGCTCTTTCCCTGAAGTGAGATGCAAATCAAACACCCTTGTAATCTCCAGCTGGTAAGGTTTAGCATAACCCACTGACTCCAAGTAGGGCTCAGTTCTCTCCAAGAAGAAGAGAGAGCCCAAGACAGTAAGCTCTTCAACCCAGCTGGGTCTACATTTAAGCATCAATGATTCTCAGTGCAGTCTGGAGACTAACAGTAGCATCAGCCTTTGGAACATGAATATGCAAATTCTGTAGTCTCACATGTGTTAGCAAATCAAAACAATTCTGAGATTGTCATCTGAAAAGGAGGAAAGATTTGTTTTGGCTCACAGTTTCTGGGGTCACTTGTATACATAAAAATTATATATATAATGATTCAGGCATTATACATATGTAATATCATATTGTATATCACACACATATTTAACTGGTCTTCTCATAATTAAAATATTTTATTATTTTATGTTTATGTGTTTGAGTGTATTGCCTACATGTATATAAGTGCACCAGTGTTGTGGAATGCCCATGGAACTGGAGTTATGGACAGTTGTTAACCACTATGTGGGTGCTGGGAATCAAACCCACTGCAAGAACAGCCAGTGCTCTTAATTGCCTGAGTCATCTCTCCGGCCCCTCATAAATCATTTTTATTGAATTTTTGTAATTTTCATTGCAATA
>VZQC01010223.1:101393-263074 GCA_009823505.1 Rhizomys pruinosus
TCAAACCAACTAAACAAGTCCATCTCGTAACACAGTTAAGTCCACAGGGAAGCCAGCTATAGACAACACACTCCAGAGGCTATGTACAATACTGAGCGAGTCTGGGCAGTTACATCATCCTTCTGAGTTTCTTCCTTATCATCTATTTAAAGGTTAATGAGTTGGGTGGAGAGTTGTTGAAACAGAGGTAGAAAATCACATTTATTGAATAAGGTATTTTCTGTAATATCCTGTAAATATTCCCAGCACTTCACATACATGTTCACTTCACCCCCCCAATTTCTTTAGGTTATGAATTGTTATTGAAATAATAATGTACAGTACAGGAGGACATTGTACACTAAGTATACTATCTTGCTCATTGTACTTAATAAATGTCATCACCCTTTCTTACTTTCACAGAACAAACAAATCCCACATTCCCAATAGTGCTTGGTAATACACTATGAAAAGGATTATAGCCCAGGCTGTCCTAGAACTCCAGATCCTCCTGCCTCTGCCTCCTTCAGCAAATCTTACCAGGGGGTGCTACCACCCCCGGCAGCAATCATTTTTAGAACTAATCATAGAATGTCAGTAGAGAAAGGGAATCTAGAGCATGCTTATGTTTAATACGTCAATGGTTTGAGGAGAGACAAACTTACTTGTAACTCATTCTACTGCAAGAATGAGAACCAGTGTCCTCCCTGTCCATGTGTATGTGTTTTTATCCATCTTTGGGGCCTAGCACAGAAAAAAGCCACACCCAAAAATAAAAGTGAAGGGCAGAATTTAGGTTTTTCAAGGCTGCAGTTCATAAAAGCTTACCTTGGAGTTGAGGAAGGAATAAACCCTAGGAATTTTATAACATGGCTTTAGAGCATAGAAGAGAGGCAGGAAAGAAAAAGGAAGGGAGGATCCATAGGAATTACTGTGAGGATTGGCTAACTTGGAAACAGAATTGGAACTGTGTCCTCTCAGGCTATTAGGGAGTGCACGGGATTCTATCTTCTCTGTTGGGTTTTGAGGTCTGCTACTCTCCCATAGAAGCATGTTTGCAATTTTTACCCCAAATAACTACCAGCCATAGTTTCCCAGATACCTCTTTCAACAGGTATAAACTAGCAAAAAAGAGTTCCACTTCTATGCAAAGCAATCACTGTAACAATGTTTGTTGAAGCAGGCCAGAGCAGTAGCACAGGTTTGCAATCCTGGCACTTGGGAGGCTGATGTAGTAAGATCTTCATGAATCCAAAACAGCCTAGGCTACAACAAGATGCTCTATTCCTGCCCCTCAAAAAATGTTTACTGAGAGAATACTTCAGAGTCAAAGCCTGTTTAGAAAGGCCCCTGGCTATCCATTGGAACATGGAGGTAAGGCTCATTGTTTTTTAATCTAGCCCACATATATTTGTAACTTCTTTAATTCTTCACCTTATAGCCAATAGACAGAGGATTTCTGTAAATGAGGACTTTTACCCCAAAGTGAAAACCAGTGCAGTTCTTGTGTCCACTCTAAAATGTCCCCAAACATGGAAAGCAGCTTTTCAAGCTGCTGAACTTAGAAGAAATGAGGCTAGGACTGCTATTCTTCATCAACAGAAGGGGAGCACACATGGAAGCGAATGCTTCTGCTCTAGGCAAATCTTATCTGCCACTGTCCAAAGTTGCTACTCATCCTTACAAGAACAAAAACCAACACAGAGACATTACCTGAGTGTGGACAACACAAGTGAGTGGGGAAAACATAAGTAGAAGCCAACAGTGGTGTAGAGACGAGGACAGGGAATAGACATTTATCAAGAGGGTAGCTTGGAATAGCAGAGCCTACAGTATCCAATGTCTGCTGTTTTTTGCCCAACTTTTCCCTTCTAGGGGAAATAATCCATAGATTACCAAAGTTTTTTTTTTTTAATTTTTATTTACTTATTTTTAAGGGATTCACAATATAAGAGCACAGTTGTTTTCAGATCATGTTAACGTGCCCAGTTTGCCATACAATTAGGTAATTGGCACTAACATCCACAGATGAGAGATACCATTCATCGTTTGTTTATCTGGGACTGTGTTACTTCACTTAGGATGATATCTTCTGGCCCCATCCATTTACCTGCAAAGCTCATGATGTCATCTTTCTTTACCGCTGCCTAGAACTCCATTGTGTAGCTTTACCACATTTTTCTCTATCCACCCATCAGTTGAGGGGCACTTGGGTTGGTTCTAGCTCTTTGCTATTGTGAAGAGAGCTGCAATAAACATGGCTGTGCATGTATCTCTGTGGTAAGATGAGTCTTGTGGGTATACACCCAGGAGTGGTATGGCTGGGTCAGGTGGCAAATTCATTCCTAGTTTTCCAAGGGTTCTCCTCACTGCTTTCCATAGTGGTTGTACGAGTTTACATTCCCACCAGCAGTAGATGAGTGTTCTTCTTTCCCCACAACCTCTCCAGCAGTTGATATCATTTGTTTTCTTGATCCTAGCCAGTCTTATCAGAGTGAGATGATCTCTTAAAGTGGTTTTAATTTGCATTTCCTTAATTATTAGTGACGTTGAACATTTTTAAGATGTTTCTCAGCCATCTCTATTTCCTCACTTGTGAAGTCTCTGTTCAGCTTTTTGCTCCATCTTTTGAGTGATTCATTTGTTTTCTTTCTTCTTTGTTTTTTGAGTAGTTTATATATTCTGGAAATCAGTGCTTTGTCAGATGTATCTGCAGTGAAGGTTTGCTCCCACTCTGTGGGTTTTCTCTTCACTTCCTTGATTGTTTCTTTTGATGTACAAAAGCTTTTGAGTTTAATGAGGTCTCGTTTGTCAATTGCTGATCTTATTTCTTGCTGCTGTCTGATTTAGGAAGTCTTTTCCTACACCTGCCTATGTCTTGTAGGCTGCTGCCAACTTTTTCTTCTATCACCTTCAGAGCCTTGGGTTTCACGTTGAGGTCTTTTATCCATCTGGAGTTGACTTTTGTACAGGGCAAGAGATAGGGTTTTAACTTTATTCTTCTACAAGTGGTAATCCAGTTTTGCCAACACCACTTGCTAAAGATGCTGTCTTTCCTCCATTGTGTCTTCTTGGCCCCCTTGTCAAATATGAGGTGGCTGAAATTATATGTGCTCAAGTTTGGATCTTCAGTTTTGTTCCATTGGTCAACAGGTCTGTTTTTGTGCCAGTACCAAGTTGTTTTTATGACTATAGCCCTATAGTATAGTTTGAAGTCTGGTATGGAGCTCCCCCCTGTATTGCTCTTTTCACTCAGGGTTGCTTTGGCTATTCAGGGTCTAGATTTGATAATCTTGTACAAAATATATATCTTGTACAAAACATATATTAAAAAATAAATAAATAATACATTTAAAAAAAGAAAAAGTAGAATCAAAAGTTGTAGATCACTACTGTGATTAAATAAAGGGTGTCTGGTGCTGCAAAAAAAAAAAGAAAGAAAAAGGAAAAATGTTAGGCATGGCCACATGTGTCTGTGATGCCAGTACTGCAGAGGTAGAGATATGATATGCAGTCCCAGGAGCTCACTGGCCAGCTACCCTAGCTCAAATAGCTAGTTTCAAGTACAATAAGAGAGATCTTGTCTCAAAAAATAAGCTGCAGTTGGGGCTAGAAAGATGGCTCAGCAGTTAAGAGTGCTTACTGCTCTTGAAGATGAGCCCAGTTCAGTTTTCAGCACCCATATGGCAGCTAACAACCATCCATGACCTCTCTTCTGGCTTCTGCAGGCATTACAAGCACATGGTGCACTTACACCCATGCAGGCGAAATATTCATACACATAAAAATACATCAACCAAACAAAAGATAAGGTGCACTCCGTATCTTCCTCTGGCTTCAATATGCAATACATACAATAATAGTTTTCTTTCAGTGGACTACCAAGGAAGAAAAAAAAGTCAGTAACCTCTGTGTGTGACCTCATGTGCTATTTAAGGGGTCGCAAACCAGTAAACAGTCACTAAAGAGCAGCAGGCAGCGGGCATAAGTTGACATGTCAGTGTTCATTTTGACCTTGCAGTTTCACACTGGGGATTTATTCCAAGTAGATCATCAGTCACACTGTTCTGGTCATTGTTCTGTTGCTGTGATAAACACTGTGATCAAACGCAACTTGAGAAAGAAAGGGTTTATTGCATCTTGCACCACTGAGGGAAGCCAGGGCAGGAGTTCAGGGCAGAAGCTTGGAGGCAGGAGCTGAAGCCGAGACCATGGAGGATTGCTGCTTACTGGCTTGCTCCTCTGGCCTGTGCTCAGCCAGCTTTCATAGATAACCTAGGACCATCTGCCTAGGGTTTCATTTCATTTCATTATTTTTCCTAAATTCTGTAAAGTTTTATGAATATGCAATATATTAAAATTGAGGAGCTTTCTGTATCTGAAAAAAAACACACCAATAATCTCACTATGTAGAAATGAGCACTACTAACAGAGCACTACATTTTCTTTGCAGTATTTTCTGTAAATACTCATAGCTGCAAAGAATTACCATCATGTATACAAGATCTTAATTTTGTGTATACCACGTATGTTACAACTTAAATTTCCATAAACATAACTTGCAAAAGCTGCATGCAATTCTATCATATTCACCTAAATTATTTCTGTTATATTTACTGCTTAATACTCTACTAAGATATTTAAGAAATTTGCAGAGCACTGGATTTGAGAACATCTAATTCATAATTAAATTGGTGGTATATAGTTCTTTTGTTTTATATACAGAAACATCTAACTCACCCCATTTTGCAGATGCTTTTTAAATTCCAAATCACTATTCCAAACTACCTATATAACATACAATAGCCTTAGAAATCAATGTTTTTGATAAAGTGCCTGGTTTCTTTTCACTGTTGAATGCAACGATGCACAGAAATCCTGAATCACATCTCTTTGATCTGTTAGCTACTGTTTAGACAGGTCATACTTCATTAGGCTTTCCTGAACTATATTTTGATAAGTATAAAATAGCTTAACATGAGAATCAAAGAAAAAAATAGAGATGAAAATGCAAAGACCTGAAACCCATGAAAAAGGAAAAAGTGTAGTGAATCTACTTGATAGCTAGCTCTACGTGTTTCTCCTAGAAACCTGTTTAGAAAAAAAACTGAAATGGGGGGCTTTGCTTTCTCTAGGCATTTCTGGATCATTGGACTTACGTTCTGCAAGTAGGAATCACTTCAGAACCACTTCAGACTTAGCATGTCAGAACTTAAAGTCATCATCATAACCCTTCTTTCCCACACACCCCAAGCCTGGTCTTTCCTAGCATCTCTGGCTCTCCTGACTACAAACAACATCACTATCTTGGTTGTGCAGCTCAGAAACTGGGAATTGCTGCAGGGAACTTCATCTCTTGAAACCCAGTACCAGCTCTACCAAGCAGTTATGCTGCTTTGTCTTCCATAGTTCTCAAATCTGTCCATCTATACCATTGTACCCTGGTCTAAGCTACTAGTTTCTCTCATCTGATATACTGCATCTGGGAAAAGTATGATGGCACATGACTGTATATACAGAACTCAGGAGTCAGGGACAGGAAGGCTGAGGAGTCAGGGAGAGCTACATGGAAAATTACAGACCAGCCTGGGCTACATAGTAAGAGCCTATCTCAGAACACCAAAATAAGTAAACAAAAATGAACACTACATGCCCTCCCTCCAATCTGTCCCCACATTGTAGTGAGTAGTATCCTAGGTTTCCCTAGCTTGGAACCATGCAATGGCATTTCGCTTAGACCATGTCTTCTTGAACAGTATGGCCCTTAATTTATCTCTATGTATTTCACCCAATCTCCTTACCTACCTTTTTTTTTATTCTATAAAGCTATCAATACTTTTTTATTTTATTTTATTCCAAAATATGCATATATACACTCCACACATAAGTCAAAATTAAAAATTTTGAAAATAAACTGTAGGTTGATTCCTAAATTCACTTTTTAACAGTAAATTTGCATGCAGGTATAAAGTCATGTAACTTTGCATTCTTTTCTTAGAATATGACTACATCTCCTCCATCTATATATGGTAATTACAATGTGTGAGTATAAGTGGTAAAACAGTTCTAGAGCCCATTTATAGATTCACATTGTAATAGCACAGTTGCTTTCAGATACAATGAAATATAATAAAATATAATAATAAAGTTGCCCAGTTTGCCTGCCAACTAGGGATTTGGTGTTAGCATCCACAAATGAGGGAAATCATTCACCTTTTCTTGGGGGTGGGGGGGAAGACTGTGTTACTTCACTTAGTATAATTGCTTCAAGTTCCATCCATTTACCAGCAAAGCTCATGATGTCATCTTTCTTTACTGCTGCATAGAACTCCATTGTGTAGATGTACCACATTTTTGTTATCCAGTCATCTGTTGAGGGGCATTTGGGTTGGTTCCAGGTCTTTGCTATTGTGAAGAGAGCTGCAATAAACATAGCTGTGCATGTATCTTTGTAGTAGGATGCATCTTGTGGGTATATACCCAGGAGTACTTTGGCTGGGTCAGGTGGCAGGCTCATTTTGAGTTTTTTAAGGGTTCTCCACACTGCTTTCCACAGTGGTTGTACCAGTTTACATTCCTGCCAGCAGTGGATGAGTGTTCCCCTTTCCCCATGACCTCTCCAGCATTTGGTATCTTTTGTTTTCTTGATCTTGGATAGTCTTATTGGAGTGAGATGATACCTTAGTGTGGTTTTAATTTGCATCTCCTTAATTATTAATGATGTTGAACACTTTTTAAGATGTTTCTCAGCCATATTACTTCCTTACTGATGAAGTCTCTGTTCAGCTCTTTACTCCATCTTTTGAGTAGGTCATTTGTTTTCTTACTTCTTTGCTTTTTAAGTAGCTTATATATACTCCTTACCTAACTTTAACTTTTCAAACTTGCTATCTTTTCCTGCATATGAGTCCCACCCCCTCTCTGTAATGCTTCTGACTACCCCTCCTTCACCTGCTAACAAATTTCAGTTCATTAAAATTTCTTTAGGAGGTACTCTGTATGTTACTATGACAACATTATAATCCTGAACCCTGAACAAAAAGCCTGCCTCTTCAATTCAGTTTTCAAGAGTGGGCCTGAACTCAGAGGATAATCATTCCCCTAGAGACCTTCTGTCTCCTGGAACTGTGCTGTTGGAACTATCTTGTGAACTGTTTCTGGAACTGTGTCCCCAGGTCAGGCCCCACCCATAATTTTTTTCAAAATGGTTTCTCCACCTTCAGGTGGGGAAGTACAACTTTGGCTCTACCCTAATCTTAACAAACTATCCTGCCTTCCCATCCCAAATTCTAGAATATCTCATTCACCAAAGGACTTCAAAGGACATGCATCCTCCTCAAACTTCACTGTGCAATGAAGATGGGTGCACCTGCTTTCAGCACTTTGATATGTGAATTTTCAAGCATATAAATGAACATGCATTCATTATATTCTGAGGTGTAGCACCAAATTGAGGTTGCCAAAGAAATGTGATCAGATGCCCAGGTCACAAGGCACAGAGTACATGGTTTTTCTGGGGTTAATAGAATGTTATTAGTCCAGGGACTAGGAAGATGGCTTAGCAGTTAAGACCATGCAACCATGGTCTTTGCAGAGGACCCAGGTTCAACTCCTAACACCCACATGGTGGCTAAGAACCATCTGTAACTCCAGTTCCAACGGATTCAATACCCTTTTCTGACACACGTGGGCACTGCATGACAGGAACACCTACTTATATTCAGGCAATGCATTCATACACATAAAATTTAATATATATATTTAATTTTTTTTAATTATTACTCCAGAGTATGTCCATTTATAAAAGTGGTTCCTACAGTCTTCTTCTATTGTGTGCTGCACTTACTAATGAGACTTTTGAAATTTATTTATTTTATTTTATTTTTTTATTTTTTTAGGCCAGGTCCCACTAAAAGCCCAGGCAGTCTTCAAACCAGCAACCTGCTTCTGCCTACCACTGCCTGCATTTTTTAAAGAATATGTTTCCCCACCAGATTGTAAGATGAGACTATCTGGTTTTGTTTATGAATGTAATTCTGTGAACTAGCATGAGACCAGGTAAATAGTAGAGGCTCCATAAACATTGATTTAGCAAATGAATAATGATCATGAGGGGATTCTCACAAGCACAAGGAAAGCACTGCACTGGACCAAAAGAGAAGGTCCCTAAAGAAAAACAATTATTCATGAGAAGAAAGCTACAGTTCCACTTTGGAATGAAATGCTGAAATTACATTCCCTTTACACTGGTCAGTACTAACTATTTGGATAGAGCCCAGAGAACTGGATTTTCCCAATGAAACCATTCTAGGGAATACTCAGTGGGGTCCTCCTACATAGCTCAGAGAATGCCTGAGAGACAGGGATCTGTAACAGGCTATCTCAAAGCAGTCTCCTTCCAGGAAGGAGATGAAGCCAGATGAAGTTGAAAGAAAGAAAGAAAGAAAGAAAGAAAGAAAGAAAGAAAGAAAGAAAGAAAGAAAGAAAGAAAGAAAGAAAGGAAGGAAGGAAGGAAGGAAGGAAGGAAGGAAGGAAGGAAGAAAGAAAGAAAGAAAGAAAGAAAGAAAGAAAGAAAGAAAGAAAGAAAGAAAGAAAGAAAGAAAGAGAAAGAAAGAGAGAGAGACAGAGAAAGAAAGAAAGAAAGAAAGAAAGAAAGAAAGAAAGAAAGAAAGAAAGAAAGAAAGAGAGAGAGAGAGAGAGAGAGAGAGAGAGAGAGAGAGAGAGAAAGAAAGAAAGAAAGAAAGAAAGAAAGAAAGAAAGAAAGAAAGAAAGAAAGAAAGAAAGAAAGAAAGAAGAAAGAAAGAAAGAAAGAAAGAAAGAGAGAGAGAAAGAAAGAGTGGGTAGCCATGATAATTTGAGGTTGCGGTGGTGGAGGACATTTCCTGTCGCCGGTAACAGAGAGCTCCTCTTCTAACTTTATTTTTCACAGACCACCTTTGGAAGAAGCACATACTGGAGCCAGCTTGTACTAGTTCATCCGAGCCATCAGAGCCATTGTTAAAGTTCGCTACATGTCCTCCTCATTGTTGAACCCAGACATTATTACAAATTAACTTGTAATACAAATTCCAACTTGCAACCAGATAAATTAGATTTAAAACACATCTAACAAATATTCAAAGCTCATCATTTCCTAATTATAGTATTAAATGTTCTTCTTATCCATTATCTGGAGGCTCATTATACTTCTTATAGTTGTATAGTTAAATAAAATGTCATAGTGTAGTACTAGTAATCTCTTTTCAGCTCCAAATTCATCTGTGTCATTTGAGAGGCTCAGGATTAGCTGTTTACCTCCTGGGCATCAATCAATGTAGAGTTTACACCCATGGGAGATTTTAGATGCTGTTTTCTTTTTTGGATTTTGTGTTTTAAATGATTTATTATATTTTGCTTTGTTTTATTTCTGAAAGTCTAGTAAACACTTGCCCATACCACAGGAAGCACAATGCAATCAAGTTTCTGTGCTTAATTGTTAGAATTACCCAGCAATATTACAAAGTCACCAGATTGACGTCAAACTGTGAGCCAGTCTTCTAATCTTATAATTTTTTTGTCCTAAACTACATTCCATAGAAAGATACTGAGTGGTGGGCTGGAGAGATGGCCTAGCAGTTAAGAGCGCCGACCACTCTTGCAGAGGACCCGGGTTCGATCCCCAGCACCCACATGGCGGCCGATAACCGTCTGAAACTCCAATTCCAGGAGAACTCCAGTTCCAGGGGAATCCGAGACCCTCTTCTGACCTCCGCGGCATTGCACGACACGGGTGCACAGACTTGCATGCAGACAGTACAGTCATACACATACAGAAATAAATAAAAATTAAAAAAAAAAAGAAAGATACTGAGTGGAAATCGTTAATGCCAAAAGGAGAGGATGTGTATTCCCCTACCCATATTACATATGGATATTCCTGGGCCCTCTGATATAGGGGTTGTCATAATTTAACCATATAACAGATATTTGGATAAGCCAATAAAGAAGTCATAAGTGGTCAGGGCTGGAGAGATGGCTCAGCAGTTAAGAGCACTGGCTATTCTTGGAGAGGACCCAGGTTTTAGTCTCAGCACCCACATGGCCCAGGGGAATCTGATACTCTCTTCTCACCTTTACAGGTATTACATGATACAGGTACACTTACATACATGCAGGGAATATACTAAAAAAAAATAAAACTTTAAAAAATAAAATATTTTTTTAAAAAGAAGTCAGAAGTGAAATACAGTCAGTCTTTGACTATGGGATGGTGTGAATTTTTTTGAAATGAAGCTAAAGAACACATTTCATATCAAAATGTGCTGCACACTAAATGTGTCACCTTCTCAGGAAGATACAGGACATTTGAACTTCAGCTTTACAACAGATTTATAGAATCTCTTGGCAAAAAATTTTAGTGAGAGAGAAAGGGTGGCAAAGAAGGTAGAAAGGGAAGAAAAAATGTGGAAAGGTGGCAGATTTGAGAAGAAGAGAATAACGGGTCATCAATGTAGAAAAACAAAGGGGCTGGAGAGAAGGCTCAGCTTATATGAACACAGGCTGCCCTTGCAGAAGACCCAGGTTCAATTCCCAGCACCTACATGGTGGCTGACAACCATCTGTAACTCCAGTTCTAGGGGATCCAACACCTTCCTCTGAGCTCTGTGGCCGTTACACAACATGAGTGCACTTGCACACATGTAGGCAATACACTCATACACATAAAAATAATAAATAAAATATTTTTTAAAAATAGAAAAGAAAAATAAGTAAAATGTAAAAACCTAACTAATATGCTCCTGAAGATGAGTATTGTTTCTGATCATCTTTTCATAAAATTAAAGGAGTTTTATGCTCCTTACTCCCTTCGTATTCTCTGTGCAGACCTGTGCTATGAACACTGGAGAAGCTTACAGAGCAGAGGCATCATTAACCTGCCTGGTCCCAGTGAATAGACCTAATCACAGAACTCTGCAGATGAATATTTCTCATTGAAATTGGAGGTCTTAGAGATGACAACTCTGGTCTTCATGCATAATATGTTTTTGATTAATGAGTATGAGGGATTTTGAAGACAGGTTCTTTACTTTCAAACAGTAGCACACACATAAAAAGGCATATTTAAGTCAGGACTTATTTAGATGCTGCTAGTTACTCTGTATGAAAGCAGACACATGGGGGTCTCCTCCAGACTTTAAATTGTGAAGTGTTTTATACCCCTGAGATGCTAGAGGACAGTGCGGTATTGATCTTTACGTATTAGGGGTTATCCAGAATAATAGAAAACAGATGTAAATAAATTTTTTAAAAATCTAAAATCAAATAATATCCAGTCTTGAAATCCATGTTTAGAGCCTTTCAGAGACTCACAAATTACATACTTGGTTTCTCTTCTCTTAACTCCTAAAAGCACTTATAATTTTAATGAGAAAAAAGGAAAGTGGCAACTAATATTTATTTCACTGTTATTTTTCTTTTTTTCAAAGCCAATTTTTTATTGAAGCTCCATGCATTTCATACAAAATTACAAACAAAATCTAGATCCATGCCCCCCCTTTGCCCCCCACCCCACCATAGCTCATGCATTCTGCCAAACATGTTTTTCATCTTTTTCTCAGTCTCTCTCAAAATTCTCGATGCACAAGTTTACTGTTTCAAGCAGAAGTTCACCATTTCAGTCAGTTCTTTGGCGCAGTCTTTCTGTTGTTGTTGTTGTTGTTGTTGTTGTTGTTATCCCTTCCAATATCCATCACTCCAAAATATACACATATGCATGCCACATATAATCATAGGTTTTAGCATGTTCACTGTTATTTTTCATGACAGTAATTTTGCCAGTCACATGTATACGCACATACACACACACACACACATAGAGAGTGAGAGAGAGAGAGAGAGAGAGAGAGAGAGGCTTAATTCTACCATAAATAAATTTATGGCTGATAAAATTGAAATAAATGAATAAAATAGTAATTTAAAGATAGGTAAAATGCTCAATGATGAAAGAGAAAGTTAAACTAGCATAGTTCAAATTAGCATAGTTTAGACTAAAATAATGGATATTAACAAGTAATTTTCTTGGTATATGTTTTAAATTATTTCTCAGTTTATATTCAGAACTACATGATTTACTCTTTCTCTTAATAAAATATATCTCAAATCTAATTGTTCTACTTCTTGCTCAGTACTGCTTAATAAATTTATGCTAGAAATATGATCAATCCCAGATACAGGGACCTCCTCACACTCAGCTTCACATTGTCTCCATTTTTTTTTTTTTTTTTTTTTTGTCTTTTCGAGACAGGGTCTTCCTGTAGCCCCAGCTGTCCTGGAACTCACTCTGTAGACCAGGCTGGCCTTGAACTCACAAAGATCTGCCTGCCTCGGCCTCCCAAGTGCTAGGATTAAAGGCGTGTGCCACCACACCCGGCCTACATTGTCTCCACTTTAATAAGCTGCTTCATCCACCCAATCCCAGACACCAACTCTCATTACATCAAGACCAAGGGAATGTTTAAGTGTCTATAAATAACCATTAGCAAAAAGAACTTACAACGATGCTGGCTTTTTAAGTAAATTCTTGCTGACTCTGTCTGACAGCAATGTTGTTCATAGCTAGAATCCTGGAATTCTTTTAGAGTTCTTCTCTGCTATGGGAACCTCCTTTGGAGGGCCTCTCTGTGCCTCTAATTCCTTTATTTCAGTGATAACGCAAATGAACCTCTGACCTCTATACCACTTCCCTGACATCCTGTGATGTGGAACTCTTTAACTAAGAACTATTTAATGTATGAGCATAAGTATTTTGCCTGGACATGAGAAGTATGCAAGCTTCAGGTGGTTACTAAGAACCATTTTTCTATTCTGCATATACAAGTGCTGATCAAACATATTTTCTCTCTACACTTGCCTCAATGGTGTTTGGAAACTATGTGTAATTAATCATTTCAGAGAATAGCTATTGTCATTGTTTAATTAACTGAAGCCTTCTCCTTTAATCTCTGATTACAATGCTGACTTTTTTTTTTTCTTTTTGCTGTTGTCATTTGATTAATTGTTTTACTCTATACCTCTCCTTTTGTGGGCCATGGACTTGATGCTTTGCACATAGCCTCTCTTTCAAAGAGGTTTCCCTTGACTTGATAAGCTCTTGTCATGTTGGTGAAGTTAAAGATTCAGTTGTATTGGGCAAAGCTTAGAAAGGAAGATCCTTTTTTCCAACTTACTTAAAAATGTTCCCATTTATACAGAGGAGAAAGTTGTATTAACCAACGAGTACCAAAGAAACTCAGCTGGAAAGGTTTCATTTGTTTTCATTTATTATTCTTATCATTGTTATTATTTTATTCACTCTTTCTTTGTAAGGATGGTGTTTAATAAAACCCTCAGAAGAAAAGCCAGAATAAGCAGCCTCTCTAGTCCAGTCCTGTTGGCCCAGCATTTTACTAAATAAATAATAGAAATGCAAGCTCGTTCCCTATTCAGAAGCTGGCAGCAAATTTGCTAAGTGATTGATTTGATGCTAATTTTCTGCATGGACTGAGAAGTCCTTCAGGGCTTGCCCTGCGGGAGTTAAATAAATCCAGCCAAGTTGACTAAGCCCTATTTTAGGTTTTATTTTGAGTTCTGCAAGTTTGAAAACTTCCCTTTCCCAGAAAAGAAAAAAATGGTCTCTCCAAGGGATTGTCACTTATGATGTTCCAAAGAATGCAACTTACTTAGAAAAGATGGCAGACGTCCCCTACATCCAAATCCCCAAACAGGCAGTGAGGAATGTAAGATGGTGTATTCCTAACACACACTGGCTGGGGCTCAGGCTGGCCTTCTCTCTTTACATCTGTGCTCAGTGCTGAAGAGGTCCACAGCAAGGGGCTCAGCTGCATGTCTGCCCTAGGTATCTTCCTGTCACTGTAACAAATACTGGAGACGATCAGCTTATACGGACAAAAGGCTTATTTTGACTCGCTTTAGGAGTTTCCATCCATGACTGAGCAGACTTATTGCTTTTCGACATCTGGTGGGTGAAGGGAGGGCAGCATATCTCATAGGAGGGTGAGATAGAGAAAACTAGCTCACCCTATGGAAGAGGAGTGGCCCAGGACCCAAGGTTGCCTTTGAGGGGATACCCTCAAACTAAGTACCTAACCCTCAATGATTAGAAGACTCCAACTAAGTACCCCTCACCCCTTACTTTCCACCGTCTCCCCAGCACCAAGCTGGGACTAAGATTTTAACAGCTGGGCCTATGGGGGGTATTTAATTATTTAAACTCTAAGAATAAATATTTTTTACTCTTAAAGATGTGCTTTTTTTCTCTTAACATATCCATGAACTGAAGGCCAAGATGAGATTTTTTTTTATACTCATCATAAGTGATATTTTCACTTTAATATGCAACTCATCAGATAATTGTGGAAAATAGAAAAGTGTTCCAGGGACTGAAAGGGCACTTTACTGAAGGCTGCACAGAGGCTGTGAACCAGGGCTTCTCTCTATATAACTCGTGGGCAAGTTATTTATCCCTATAGATCATTGTGGAATGGTATACATCAGTTCATATCAATGTCTATTAAGAACAGACAATACTATTCTAGTTCTTTTAAACTTACGCTACCATATTGGATGATCCTTTCCTTATAGACTCCTTTTTTTTTCTTTAACACTTATTATCCAGGACCCCAAATTACGTGAACTTCTGGATGTGGGGAACATCGGGCACCTGGAGCATCGCATGATAACGGTGGTGTATGGCCCTGACCTGGTGAACATTTCTCATTTGAATCTTGTGGCTTTCCAGGAGGAAGTAGCCAAGGTATGGTGCATGTGATTATCTAAAGCCTCATGTGATATTGTAGGAACATCTGAGAGATGGCCTAGCGGTTAGGAGAGCCGACTGCTCTTGCAGAGGACCCGGGTTCCCAGCACCCACATGGCGGCCGAGAACCATCTGGGGCTCCAATTCCAGGAGAACTCCAGTTCCAGGGGAATCCGATAACCTCTTCTGACCTCTGTGGCATTGCACGACACGGGTGCACAGACTTGCATGCAGACAGTACATTCATACGCACACAGAAATAAATTTTTAAAAATTAATAAAAAAAAGATTTTGAATTTGTTTAAAACCCTATCTAAAATAATTCAGTGCCCAGTATACATGCATGTAACATACTTCTAAACAACAGCATCAATGATGCAGATTTTTTTCATTAGGAATAAAGCATTAGATAAAATTCCTTTGCAAAACTAAAGTAGATAAAACCACATTTCATTTTACCTTAACATCTTCTCTCAAGTCATCCTGCCTTCCCTTCAATCCTGACACCATTTTTAACTCCTTAGCTATTTCTTAGCTCTTTCCCTGAGGACACTCAAACTTAAAACATTTTTAAACCCTTTCCCTTTACACAGCACATAAACCACTAATTATAGTTATTTAATTAGCGTGTAAAAGGATAAGTAAAATTTTAATTATTTGATTTATTTTTATTTTATGTGTATGAATGTATTGCCTGCATGTATGTAAGTATACCCATGCATGCAGTGCCTGTGAGGACAGAAGATGATGACAGGTCCCTTGGAAATGGAGTTACAAACAGCTGGTAGCCACCATGTGGGAGCTGGGAACTGAACCTGTGTTTTTAACAAAAGCAGCCAGTGCTCTTAACCACTGAGACTTCTCTCCAGCCCCAAGGAAATTTTTAAATAAAAATTTAAATAATAAATATTTATTCTGCTATGGATAAGAAAGATGAGTTTAAAATCGGTTTCCTGGCCTGGTGGTGCATGCCTGTAATCCCAGCACTTGGAAGGCAGAATCAGGCGGATCTCTATGAGTTCAAGGCCAGCCTGGACTACAGAGCAAGCCCCAGACCAGCTGGGACTAAAGGAAGACCTTGTCTCAAAAAGACCCTCCCAAAAAATGGGTTTCCCCAAAGGAATGGCTATTCAACTAAAAATGGGGACCTTTCAGATGCTTATAAAAATAACCAGAATGTAAGCACAATGCACCAAACAAGAAATGGTAAGACTCCAAGACTTCTGGAGTTTGTGATGCTTCCACTAGAAATGAGTGCTTGCAATTTAAAAGAAAAACAACAAAAAAAACCCCTGTAGTGAACAACTTTTAAAGAAGTTCCCCCTATATGTTTATACTTAATTAGTGATTGGGCTGGAGAGATGGCCTAGTGGTTAAGAGGGCCGACTGCTCTTGCAGAGGACCCGGGTTCGATCCCCAGCACCCACATGGTGGCTGCGAACCATCTGTAACCCCAATTCCAGGAGAACTCCAGTTCCAGGGGAATCTGACACCCTCTTCTGACCTCCGTGGCATTGCTCAACACGGGTGCACAGACCTACATGCAGACAGTACACTTCATACAAATAAATAAATAAATAATAAATAAATAAATAAATAAATTTTAAAAAAGAATGTTAGTGATAAACAAAGCCCTTCAATTTATTTCTTTCAAGAGTTAAAAAATATGTATCTAAGAATCCTTTGGGCCTACATATTGTTCATATACTCTCATAGAGCGTCTCATGTTGAAGATCAGAACTATAGGGCCACTCCTGGTCCAGGTGCATTGTCAGGGCCTTACAATCTCTGATTGTCTGATCCTCAGTGCTGTGACAGTTGTATGAGCTACACCAATGTATTAGCCTCTCCTGCAATTTTTAGTGATTTGGGGCAGTTTATTTCTGCACATCAACTTCAGTTCTTAACAATAGAATGAATAAAATGCCAACCAGGTGTAGTACTCGAAGGTGTTTGAAACCACGCTTTTCAAGTCATGTTAAAACATAACCTGTTCTCTCTGTAACAACAGAGGGCAAGTTGCACTTGGAGAGAGTTCAGTGCTAAAGGAGCTCTGCTCACTTCTGCCTTCTGCTTGCCCTGCCTTCATCAATGCCCGGTGTCGTATAGACTTTATTTCTTGATATAGGGATGATTTGATGGATGGTGGATGAATACAGGCAAACAAATGTTAAACATTTGAAAAATATTGTAAAAATTTTACTCGCCAAATACAATTGTATCCCCTTTCAACAATGACCAGTCATGAAGTTCATAAAATTTGAAATTAAAACATTCAATAAATGTCAATTTCAGGCCAGTATTTGCTAAGATTGAATGTAGATCTACTGAGGTTGCAGATCGGTAAATCTGCATATCCTAAATCTGTATTAAATCTTTGTGCAGTTCTGTTTAAAATACGTCCAATTTCCTCTTCTCTGAAGTTCTTACCCATTAATTTTCCACAGAGATTTTGATTTCTAAGACTTGTCATAGTCCCCATTGAGATGACATTTTAAGAGTTTTCCTCCAGCAGCGTCTTGAAGTTCCTGGAATAATTAATACAGCAATGGAGTATATGTTACATTCTCTGCCTATAAATCTCTAGAAGTATTTTTCCCCAACTGAAATTTCTCAGCCCGAAATTTAAAATTTGTAAACACTATTTTACCGTTAAAATGTATTTGCTACAATTCTCATGGTCAGTGTTTTCTCAGTACATTTAATACCCAGGGCCAGTGTAGGTGATATCTTGTATAGGGATAGCACCCCAGGACGCAGCTCGGGAGAGTACTAAGCTGCTGTCCAAGTTGAAGGTCAGCAGAAGACTTTGTGTACAAGTGGACTCTGTCATACATTCGTCCACCATGCATTTGTGGGGTGCATGTCTTCCCTGTGCCAGACACAATCCAATGTTAGGGCCAGAACAGTGAAGAAGGCCATTCCAAGACAGGCATTCTAGAAGAAAGTACCGGCTTGGCACACTCACCATTAAGTTGTGAACAGGCAGCCCCTTATCTCAGATGAAGCCTAGTGTAGAATACAGCAGGATGCCAGAGAAGGTAAGGACAAAAGAGGGCACTCTCACAAGCCACTGCCGCGGGCGACAAAGAACTGACTGACAGCGGCTGCTCAGTTCCAACCCTAGCATGCACACAGTTCCTGATCTGTACACGTTAAATTTTGTTTGAGACAGGGTCACACTCTGTGGCCCAGGTTGGTCTTGAATTTGATATATAGCCCAAGATGGCCTCAAACTTGCAATTCTCCTGTCACAACATCAGGAATACTAGAACTAAAAGATTGTGCCTGGCTGAAACTGAAGGGTTTTTTAATATTTGTTTTTATTATTTCTAACTATGTTTCTCTGTGTGGGTACGTATATGTGAGTGTTCAAGGAAGTCAGTGGTGTCACATCCCACTCAAGCTGGAGTTACAGCTGTTGTGAGCCACCTGCCATGAATTCTGGGAATTGAACTTAGGTCTTGTTCTTGACCAACCAGCAATCTCTCCAGTTTCTGAAACTGAATTTTGAATTTCATTCCTTAACAAAAGTGAATCCTGACAGGTATACCTTTAGTCCAAGTATTCAAGAGGCAAAGGCAAGTGGATTTCTGTGAGGTCAAAGTTAGCCTGGTTTACATAGAGAGCTTCAGGCTAGGGCTAAGGTTACATAATAAGACCATGTCTCGAGAAAGAAAAAAGGAAAGAAAGGGAGAGAGGGAGAGAGGGAAGATGGAAGGAAGGAAGGAAGGAAGGAAGGAAGGAAGGAAGGAAGGAAGGAAGGAAGGAAGGAAGGAAGGAAGGAAGGAAGAATCCTTTGAGAAAGAAACATGCAAAGGAAACTTCCTTCCAACTTCTCTCTCCGTGCTTGGTCTAAGGACATGTCTCCTGCAGACAATAACCACACCTTCACACAGCATGATGTTCCATCCCTCCTGTATTCTATCAGCTTCTTTCCAAGAGTTCCTCCTTCACTGTGCAAAGAAATGGGCCATGTAAGTCACACAAGTCTCTAAGCATCCCAACCAGTGGACACATTGTATTTTCCATCACTTGGAACTCCAGGACCTCACCCCACTTCCTACACGTAGAGCTGCAGGAGAAGCCGTAAATGGCAAGCTGTCTCTCTCTGCCCTTGGACTTTGACTCCCAACAGACCTCCACTCATGGCTGCATAGCAGCAAGGTGGGAGGTACCTACCAAGTAAATGTAAACAAGGAACAAAGGGAGAAAGTAAGCTCTGTGATAAATGTAGCCACCTCGTCATTAAGGAAAAGGAAACGATATTAAAAAAAAAAAAAAAAACCTGGGCAAGATACCCTCACAGAACACACTATAGTTGCCCTGTAGTTTCTAGACTGCCCGCTAATTCTCACCATGACTGGGTCTTCCTTAAAAACCTCCACAATGCCAATCATGAATCTTTTTCAGAGAAGAGTCTCCATTAATCCTCTTGGCTATAGCACCTTCTGTTCCAACATAGACCTTACATTTGGAGACTCCTCAAGTTCACAGCTCACTTGTCCTATTTCAGAATCAACACTATATGTACCCATGCCCTCTGACTTTTTCCAATGGTCTGGAAGAGCCTTTAGTGGTCCAAGATTTGTTCCAGCCCCCTCCTGAGATTCCCTACCACCGAGGGGTGCTTATATACTTCAACATTCCTGCTTCTCCATCAGTTAACTACTGGAGCAGCCTCAGATACAAGGGCAATCATTAATTCTCAGAGACAGCATAGGCTAGGTAAAGGTTGCAGGTTTAAATCCATGCCAGACCTTAGCAGGTATGTTAATTACTACATTGCCCAGAGGGAAGGCAAGGAAGATTTGGGAGAGTGGTAGCAACCTGGCAGTCTACACAAGCCATTCTAATCAGTGTAGCAGCTCTTCAGCTCATACTGATCGTTGTGGAGTGGTAGGGACAAGACTCCACCACAAACAGAATCACTCCAGAAAATTGTTAGAACACTACATGTACAGCCCTAGCCCCTCCAGTCTGAGATAGAGTTTGAACATCTCTATAAGTTCCCAGGAGTTGTGAATGCTGCAGATCTGGGCACTGCAATTCCAGGATCTCTCCCTTGGAGAAATGTTAACTCAGTATTGTCAGACCTCTAGACTGTTGCAAAAGGAGCCAGAGAATCCACATAGAGTGTTAAATTGTTGGTACCAGTTATTTTCATATATCGTGTTATATGAACTATGGTCTTCATTTGGAAGCTTTTCAGCCTAAATTCAAAGTAGAGAAGAGAAGAATTGTACAGAATAGAGTCTCGGGTCTTGACCACTGAGTACAATGTCCAAAGCCTGTCCTCGTACTTAGCAGAGCAAAATCAGCATTCTTCACCACAGGTGTTCATTCTCTAATTTGCAAACTATTCCTAGAGACTTTGTGATGCCTAAGAAATACAGCCTCATTGTGTGCCATTGTTCAAGAAACAGAGTCACCTGTCTTTTTAATGGCCATTGTAGACATTTTTCAAAAAGTTTTATAATGACCATTGTACCTCCAGTCAGATTGTATTCTTAATCAGAATATCTCCATGAGAAGTGAAGGAGGAAAGACAGAATAACGTGAAAGAAAATCTTTTGGATGCCTCTAGTTCCCTTTTCTAAATATGTAGGTAAGATTAAAGATCAAGGGAGATAGATCATGACTTAAGTAGGCCACATTTCACAGTCAGGAAGAACACAAGCAAACACTACAGTGTTCTACAAGGTCACCTTTCAACATTCACCCCAATAATTAAACAAAGGCAAAGCAAGCAATTGAGAAATCATTGCTGAGGGAGACAAACGTGGGTTGTCATGTTGCTATAGAAAATAAGTCTATTGCAAATGAAATACTTTCCTCAGCAAGGAGGCCATTTTTGTATAGTGTAGGAAAGAACCAAGCACAGAAGGGACTAATATTGACAAGTCCTGAGATTTAGGGATACAGGAAGAAACACAGGAAAGGGAAGACAGCGATGGGAAAGAAAATGAGTCTACAGATCAGAAATCTCAGCTTCACTCTCCTACCAAATGGCTGTAAGCCTTGAAGACCCTTGATGACAATTCGTGTAGTATCATCGTCTGTACAGAAAGGATCTTGGGTACAATTCCTCATTGACTTATTCAGTAACAGAAAGCCGGACACAGATGCTTTCAGCCAGGAAGCATCATTTATTCATACAGGCACTGGCTCAGTGGAATCAACCAAGGGCTGAGACCCAGTACAGCATGGTATAGTCTTGTAAGCTTTTTTAGTTCCCTTTCTCTCTCCTAGATGGTAACATACATGCTGATTGGGTGTCTCATACTACAGAGTTGGGACAGGGTCATGCATGCTCAGACACTCGTGGATGTGTCAGGTTGCCTTTCCTTTGTTCTGGAAGTCCTCACTACAACTTTATTAAGCTCTTTCAGAGTTCTTAGTCTCACTCATAAAAGAATTTAAAAATGGCTTCAAAGGAAGCTTTAGGACAATTTTATTGTAATTTAAAGAAAAATCCTCAGGACAGATGAGCTCTAAATCTCAGCAGCTGCCCTGAGCAGGAGAACGGAGAGGTGAAGAAAGCCATAAGGCATGCCTGTTTAAAGCCAGCAAATCTGTGGCCCAGTCCACAAGCACCGCACTAGAGGGCAGGGCAGGGGTTCTGAGCAGAAAAAGTTCATCTCATCCCAGCACTGTGTATTCTGCCCATCTATTTAGCATGACTTAAGGTGAACCTGCCTTCCTAGGGGTGGGTATGTGGGCAGGTGATGGACCAGCAAACTGGAAAGTTAAGAGTCTTATTTTCTTGTCCACTTTTCTCTTAAGGGCCTTTTTTTGCTGGGATAACACCAAGCTCTGCTGTGGATCCTAAGGATAGAGCAGGAAAGCAAACAAAAACCTTACACAACATGAATTCTAGTGGAGGAGAAACAATGAAACAAACTAGTAAGCCAGGTGATGGATCAGGAAGAGATAAATCATGTCAGCAGAGACAGCATAGAGATGGGCAGTGTAGACAAGGAGGTAGACGTTACTGGATAAAAGTTTCTATTCTTGTTTCTTGATCTCATTACTAAAATAAATTTTAAAACAGAGTCGGAAAGAAACTTGAGGACAATTTTAGAATCTAGGAGAAAAGTAACGGGGCAGGCAAGCTGTAAATCTTGGCAGCTGCCTGGAGGCGGGAAATTGGGAAGAGGAAGAGAGAAAGCCAAGTCCTTTGCTGTGGAGGTCAGGCAGCAGCCCGGAGGGCTGGGAGGAAAGAACACTGAGTGGCCTCAGGGAAGAGTGAGACAGACAGGGAAACCATGCATAGGCTTTTGAGCAGTATCTGAAAGAAAAAAGGGAGAGAAAGAAGGAAAAGGAAGAACTACACTCTTTCTGAGTTAAACTGCGGAAAAGCAGACAGGTTGCCTAATGGAAGGACTTCAGGGAGCAGCACCCAGAAGAAGGCCTTGGGAGGGATAAGTCCATTGTCCCACTCTGGGGAATATCAGTCCTCCCTGCTCTAGTGAGCAGGCTTCAGGTAAACAGTTTCCTAGGAGGTGTTCTCCTGACCAGAAGACTGACTCTTACAAGGAGGAGACAGTCAAATATCATGTTTTGGGTTGCTTAGAATATCAGATCTCCACACAAGATCAAACACAGAACTAGATTCTATTATTTTGACCCAGAGGAAGTAGCTTTGCCTTAATGGACCTCAACAAAGCCCAGTTATCTCCAGCTTTTCATATGGTAATTTTAATCCAAAGGAGGGGCTTTCTAGCCTTACCTGGGCTACTTGAGGTGAGGTACAAATTCAAACATGAGATGGCTCAGCAATTAAGAGCAATGGCTGCTCTGGCAGAGGACCAGACTTGGGTTCAGTTCCCAGCACCCACATAGTGGCTAACAACCATCTGTAACTCCATTTCTAGGCCAATGCCCTCTTCTGGCCTCCATGGGTACTGCGTGTACTAGTATACTTATATACATACATAATATTAAAATAAAGAAAGAGTAAACAATGGGGTTCCTCCTCAGTGGCCTCCAGGATGGTCAATCCCTGAAGCAGGTATTACTTGAATGAGGACTTGTAAGGGGGTTTGAAGCCATAACGGTGTTCTGAACTGAGAACATATGTGATCTAACTTAGCATGTATTCCATATTGGACTGAAGTGGAGGCAACAAGGAGAAAAGCAGATCATTCAACAAACTCCTGGAGTGGTTTTTAGTGAACTGCCAGTTACTTGGGCTAAGAAGGAGTTAAGGAGATAAAGAGGGGTCAAAATCTACATACCATGTTATATGTAAGAGAAAGGGATAAAAGATATTTTTAGAATTTTGTCTTGAGTGGTAGGAAAAATACAAGTATCCCTCATGGACATGGGAGGAAGTTAACCCTCAATGTAAACTTTTGTCTGGTACCTATGACAGGGATTTAGAATGGATCATGTTCAGTTTGCAATTCTTATATGTCTAAGTGGAGATGCTGGATAGAAAGTTGGGTATGTATGACCAGTGTTGAAGGCAAAATGTGACACAGAAACTTTAGAAATCGTTGGGTATTTAATAGTATTGTTAGAAATAAAATTCAATGTCCATGGACCCCATTAGTACTGCACAAAAAATATGGACAAAGTAAAAGTAAATTGACTAAGCAGAAATACTTTTGCAAGAGGGCATGTCGCATGGTCAGTTAGATCCAGCAAGCACACAGATCTTGGGAAGTTTGGTAGGCTTTTATCCCTGCTTCTGGGAATACCTGAGGAGACAGGAAATCAAAATAGACTTCTCTCTCTCTCTCTCTCTATCTCTCTCTCTATCTCTATCTCTCTCTCTCTCTCTCATTGTGATATAAAGAGCAGCAATGACATGCTAGAAGGGCAGTTGAGGTCAAGATGGCTTCTAAGATGGGAGAACTGATAGCTATAACAGTGGTGAGGCCATTTCTGATGGGGAACACAGGTGCTGGTATAGGCAAGAAATGCTGGGCTATGTTCCTGACTGGGACAAGAGAAGTCAGGTTTAGCTATAGGATTTGAAAGAATATAGCCCGGGGCCCAAGTTTAGCCAATCATCTCATTTTATAAATAAAATTTTATGGGAATATAGTAACACCTACTTGTTTCCATATTGTCTAGGGCTGCTTCTACATGGCAGGTGAGTTATTATGATATAAACCATATAATCTTAACCAAAAATGTTTGCCCCTGGGCATACATGGTGGCTCAGTGGATAAGAGCAGCCTTTGACAACCTTGATAGCATGAATTCAATTCCCAGAGTCCACTTGGTGGACAGAGAGACCCAACTTCCTCTGGCCTCCACACATGTGCTATATATGTACACACACACACACACACACACACACACACACACAGGAAGAAAATAAAAAAGGGTGTCTCAGTTTCACTGCATAGAGAGGCTGAGCTTAGAAAGGAGTAACAGGCACTTCACTCAGAGGTGGAAAGTGGAATATGCCGATAGTCTTATTAGAGGTGGGACAAAATGTAGAAGCTCTTTTCTGATTGCCTCTATTTTCTCATGATGGAAACCAAATTTCAGTCGGAAGTCACTCAGTGAGAACAAGGACTATTTGATTTCTCAAGCACTTTTCCCCACTAGTGAGTGAATTGCTTTAAAGACCTGACAGGTCAGGTTAGCATAGACTGTAAAAGGCAATCATTGACATCTATCCACAAAATTGGTGTTGTTTTGAGCAAGCTAACTGACTCATCAGATCAAATTTTCAGTTGGCCAGTGGATCTAAAGACAGAAGAGTTTTCCTCCATCCAGTTCTAGTCTTTATACCATCTCGTGCAGCATGGGAGCTGACTTCTAGTTGTGTCTGATACTCTCTGATGTCATGCAGTGTAGGCCGAACGAAAACTGCAGACTGCCATGAGCCAGAGTCAGTGGGTCTAGGATAGCCATATCCTGACATCCACCTTCAGGTCTTTGGGACCCATAATACAGCTGCTGAGAGGATACTCATTACCAGGAGAATCTCACCAGCCAGGAAATCTGTCCTGGAATTTAGTCCTGAGGAATACCAATATATGAAGGAAGCAAAAGTGACACTTTCCCTGTTTTGTACCGGTACTCTAAGGAACAGTAGGTCATCTATGAGATGCCCCCATATCTGAGCTATAGGAAGCTCAACTACTTGCCTCTCCAATGCTTCCTCTTCAATGGAATCAGTGAGGCTTAGAGACCAAAGAGAGTCCAGCTTTGATCTGAACTACTAAGTCGTTTGACACACTGGAAGGAAGCTGGGGGTATATTATTAAATCACCACCTATTTGGGAAAAATTCGGTCTTAATGTTGGTCTAGTCTGTTGAGAAGCTGTGGATTACCCTAGCAAGAGCTCAATGGATGGAGACTGAGATGGTTCGCAACCACCATGCAGGGAATTTTGTGGTCCTTATCTGCAAAGGCATCGTCAGATGCCTTTGCTGGTTTATCGATCATTCTCTGAGCAATGGATTTTTTTATGCATTTATAAATAGGCAAAACAAAGTAAGTTCACTTCATGTGAACTAATGGGAATTAAGGACCCAAAAAAGTGCTCATATCCAACCATATCTTGATGGGCCTCGAAAAGGAAACACACCTATATATCTAATACCCAGTTTAAAACAAATAAAAGGTTCATCGGGACCCCAAGAATTTACCCCTTTAACAGCCCTTATTTTTAGCTTCTAACATTATGAATTTGTTTGGTAATTGGCCTCATACAATGTGGCCATTTTGACCTGTCTTCTATTGTTCAAAATCTATGAGAGTTAATGTATTCTCTATTCTTATAGGTAGAATTGTTATTCCTTTTGTTAGTTTTCTGTACATTATAGTTGATAGACATTCAGGAAGTTTCTAACTTAGAGCTAAACACCCGCCATTCTTGAGGGTATGTCCTGGAAGGTACAATTCCTGGTCAAAGATGTTCAGATGTTCTGCCTTAATTGATATAACCAATTTCTAGTTACATTTTTTTTTAAGTGTACGAATGTACTGTCTGCATGTAGGTTTGTGCACCTGCGTCATGCAATGCTGCAGAGGTCAGAAGAGGGTGTCGGATTCCCCTGGAACTGGAGTTAAAGATGGTTTTTAGCCGCCCTGTGGGTGCTGGGGATCGAAACTGGGTCCTCTGCAAGAGCAGTGGGTGCTCTTAACCACTAGGCCATCTCTCCAGCCCCTCTAGTTACATTTTTAATGTTATTTCACACACACACACACACACACACACACACACACACACAAGCAGAAAATCTCTTAAGTTGCATCATGTTTTGAAGTAACTGACACAGAATAAATGTGCTCCCCAGAAGCTCATTGTCTGCATTGAGCATCAGCCTGGCGTATCTACAACTTTACATTTTTGAAGGGCAACCTCTGCTGCTCTTCCTCAGGGAATCTAAGTCACTTATTTGAAAGTTAAGATGTGAGATTTCCTGGAAGCATTCCTTAACTTCATCCATACCAGTTGTTTCCCCACCCTTTGGATAACATCCAAGCTCTTTCACCTTCCTAATGATCTCCCACAACCCTTTCCTCATTTTCTTCTACCAAACTGTTTTATTCATGCCCTTGAATAAGTTTTATCTATAGTCAGCTACCTGTTTTCTAGAATCTTCTTTTCATTCTCCAACTCTACCTGCCATTCTGCATAAGGTCTAGGCCTCATCTTCAGTTGCATTAAAGGTTTCCAGGAAGCTTTCACTGTTTGCTCCTCTGTTTTTCTATGAGCACCATTGCAGATTTGCTGTTGCATTTATTACTCTGTTAGTATGTCTTAATGTACTACCCTAGATTTGTGAGCTAGTGAGAGTAGAACATCACAGCTTATTCATTTTTGTGATATAGGAATCTAGCCCAGTGTTGGCCTGTGATAGCTGTTCAGTAAGTATGTTTAGGGGTAAGTGAAAGAAGGAAGGGTTAGACAGAGAAAGGGAGTAAGGGATAAGAGAAGAGACCAGGCAGAAGGGCTTTTAAACCCTGAGAATAACTTATAGGTTCCATAAAATATCAGAGCCAGCCAGGTATGATGGCACATGATTTTAATCCCAGCAGAGGAGGCAGAGGTAGGTGGAGATCTCTGTAAGTTCAAGGCCAGCCTGGTCTATATAGTCAGTTCCAGGGCTAGCTAGGGCTACAGGGAGACTCTGTCTCAAAAAGACAAAAACAAAAGTCAGAAATTTTGAGAATTATGGATTTTAATCTCATCTTTTAGGGTTGAAGAAATTGAGGTCCTTCCATTGGTTGGCTGCTTCAAGCTTCTTCCTAGGGAGTAGTTCCATGATTCTCCATGGAAATCTGCCCATAATGTGACAAAATTCTTAGTAGGTAAACATGGATGATCAATTATAACAACTTCCATACTCTAATTTTTCCCAAACTCAACCTTGTTCCCACCCAGAGTTCCTGTCAAGGCTGCCTCCATCCTTATCAGTTACTATGTACTTTTTTAACTAATGAAAAAATAGCTCCCATTTACTAAGCACCTGACTTTTTTTATCTGAAGAAATGAGAGGAAATTGATATGTGGAACATTATGTTTTAAAATACAATGGCCAGGAAGACATAGAAGTACATGCCTGTAATCCTCTTACTTTGAAGGCTGAGGCAGGAAGAGTCTTCAAAAGGGCCTGCTGCCTTCTGAACTTTGGGTCTTCTCTGCATGAGCATCTTGGAGCCACGTACCATTCCAGGATGCCATATAAAGGCACCTGGGTAAAAGTGACTAGGGAATAGAAACCCAAGACACAGAATGGTTGAGATCTCGAACTGTGGGCTACTGTGCAGACAGGCCCTGCTGTCTCCAGAAATAGAAGGCAGAAAGCTAGCTCAGCAGTGGCATCTTCTTCTCCCACCCATCCACGCCAGAATGAGAGACAATCTGCTTCCTCCTCACTCTGAGGCGTCCCTGGCTCTGGATGCCTGGCAGCGGAGTATGCCTTGGATGTGTTATCTTTGAGCTTTGCCTTGAAACAGGCACACTGATACAGAAAGGAAGACAAAAGTAAAAAAGGAAGAGAAAAAAAGAAAAGGAAAGGGACATAAATCACTAGGGTTTTTGAAGGAAGAAGAGCTCTAAGAAAATCTGACTGTTGAATTTTCCCCTCCATATGTAAAACATTGGAGAAAAATAATGTTAGGCACCCTAGAGAGAGACTGGTTACTCTACCTTGACAACAATTACTGTTTTGCATTGTTTCACCAAATATTCCCAGTGAGTAATCTTTACGTTACTAAAGATTTAAAAGAAACTCTTTGAGCATGCCTTATTTGTAATTTTCTTTTTTAAACTTTTTTTTTTAATTTTTTATTTTTATTTATTTATTTTCATATGTGTATGAATGTACTGTCTGCATGCAGGTTTGTGCACCCATGTCGTGCAATGCCGCGGAGGTCAGAAGAGGGTTTTTTGGATGCCCCTGGAACTGGAGTTACAGATGGTTCTCAGCTGCCATGTGGGTGCTGGGTATCAAACCCGGGTCCTCTGCAAGAGCAGTCAGCACTCAACTGCTAGGCCATCTCGCCAGCCCCCTGTAATTTTCTTAATGGCTACATAACAATGTTCATTGATTCAACAAATATTTAATGATCTACTGTAGGTCATCCACTGTTTTGAGCACTATGGTTACAGAAATCACCAAGCATGTAAGAATAGAGGTAGACTGCAGCACAATAAACCAGTTAGTGGTAGTACAGGGAATGGTAAAGCACAGAACGGGAAGTGCCAGAGCAGGGAGCACACATCAGTTTTAAACATGTCGCTTAGAAAGTGCCTGGTGAGGCCATTAGACCAAAACATCTGAAGAAGATAAGGGAGGCAAGCAGTTACCTAGGGAGAGAACAGACACTGGTGGAGGATGCCCAGCTAATTGGCACTGCTCAGGAAGCCGGTTTAGCTGAAACAGGGCAACTTACAGGAACTGGAGCAGAGAGAAGTGAGTAGGGTGAGAGGTGATGCTGGCCCAAAGAGTAACATATGGGCACTGTAAGACTTTAGCTTTATTCTGAGTGACATTGGGTCATGTTGAACAAAGGGTTGATTTGATGTGCCATATTGTAACAGGATTACTCTGGCTGCTGTCCTGAAAATACAGAGCAGGTGTACAGAGGAGAAAGTAGCAGAATAGAGCGCTTGAGCTGCGGCTGACAGGTGGCTGGACTCTGGATCTGTTTTGAAGGCAAAGCCAAAGATACGCTAATGTTTATAATGCGCAATGTGTGCGAAACGGGAAAGCTAGGGGTGATGATGTGTTTTAGCTGTTTTTGTTTGTTTGTTGTGAAGGATATTCATTGGGATGTAGAGCCAGTTAGAGAGGAAAAATCAGAACTTAGCCTGTAACAGTGAGTATTAAGTAAGACTTCTTATCCTGCTTCAGATGTTATGAAAGTGATGGCAAAGGACTAAGACAGTTACAAAGAGTGACTCTCGAAATAGAGTGAACCATAGTGAGAGATACACAGACAGCTGCAGCCAGGGAAGACACAGACCTGTGAGAAAACAGTCCAGGCCATCTTGGGCTTAGGGACAAGAACAGAGGAGATGGAAGTGTGTGCCAAGGTAGAGAATGGACTTAGCATGCATGGGTTTGATCTGAATAGTACACACATGTACACATACACACAGAGAAATCCATAGGGATTAGGAGCCCAAGTCTACTAAACCAAAACATAGCATAGAAAATTAACCATGAGCACATTAGAGCTAAAGAAGTTGTCAAATGTAGTTTTCAGTTGGATACTGGAGTGTTTCAGTTGGGCAGGAGGTTGAAAATGGCTATTAGATAGTATTTATCAGAGAATCCCACAGCTCAGAAGAGACAGAGTGTGGCTTGGAAATCGGATAGAATACTGTTCAATTATCTACAAGCAAATTCAGCAATATGAATCATTAAATCGATTCTAGTATTTTAATTGTGAAATAGAAAACAAAACAGAGCCAACCTATATTTAAGAGCCACTCATCCGTGACCTCCACAGGCAGTGGGCTGTGAGCAAAGCAGAAATTTTCAAAGCCAAAGATGGAGAATAGTTCTCAACAGAGAATAGACTAACAGGACTGACATTCCTACCAAGGCTATGTACCCCTTCATTTCAAGGAGAAGAATCCAACCTACTAAAAGGCATTGAATAAAGTTGGGAGGTATAATTAAAGTAATTTAAAACAAATTGATTTCTAAATGAGAAAATTACATTTTAGCGGAATTCCATCATTATGTTATAAGTTAATGAGGAACTACCTGTGCGTACTTTACAACTCAATTTTTAAGGAATGCCATTTTAATTTTGTTAGACATTTCGATTTAGCAAATACCACTGAACTCCCAAGAACCTGGGATGGCTCCTCTTTACCTTCTTGGTGTACATATCACAGTAGGAATGGGCCATGTTTTCTTTTCTTTAAAAAGCTCTCTGATTTTGAACTCTTCAAACAGAATTACTTTAAAAATAAGCAGTGATAGCAACTACAACTTCAGAACTTGCCTACATACATTAATTGTTTCTAGCACACGGTATTAAGTTAGCGACAGGCAAAGTAATTAACATTGAAGCTGAGGATTAGAAAATTAATAGCAACTGTTTTCCTAAGTGACATTGGCTGTTGAAGGCCACTATTTCAAGAATGTAGCAGATTGACAAGAAACCCATAGGAATGAATCTTTAGGAGTTTACAAAATAACACTCAGTTTTGCAAACAAGGAGTGACTCCAGAAACTAGCTGAAGAGAGTTCCACCCCACCCCTCCCACCCCACCCTACCCCCTACACCCCCACCCCCCACCCCCCCACCCCCACCCACCAGCCCAGAATAATGCAAAAAGTGCCCTTAAAGCTCACAGAGACACAGCTGAAGAACTCTCCTGGAATGACATCAAGGGATGCAAATGCCTTTCTCTTTGTTTCTACTTGTTCCTTTGGGGAATATCTTAGTCCATTTTCTGTGACTATAACAAGATACTTGAGAGTGGGTAATTCATCAAAAAAAGCAGATTTATTTAGCTTAACATGTTCATAAGGTTTGAAGTCCAAGACTTAGGAGTCACATGCTATGTCACAAATCATGGGAAATCCAAAGGCTTAAGCAGGCTCAGGTAGAAGAGAGAACATGACATTCTTTAACACCTCTCTCTCACAGTCACTAATTCAGTCCCATGAGAATGAGAACTCCCTCACTCTCCAGGAATTAACTTAGTCCCTGAAAGTAGCAGTACCCTTTCCTAATAACCTAATCACATCTTGATGGCCCCATCACCCAATATTACAATGACTACTAAGACTGAGCAGCATGTGTTTCAGATGAGATAAACCATATTGAAGTCATTGCAAGGAGGTTTTATTCCCATTAAAGAATTCCTTCAAGATAATTAGAATCTTATTTCACTGCATTAAACTTTTCCTGTTTGTCAGACAAACATCTGTTAAGAAAACTAGAGGCATACTAGGCCTGGCTCGTGTCAGAAGCAGACCAAAATGTAGGTCTTTGTAGATTTGTACTCCCACAATGCTCTTTCAGGCATGTGAATGCTTCCTTAGATCCGTAGGGTACCATTTATGATGGAACTCTTTCACTTGGCTGTAGAAAGAACTGGGCAATTAGGATATAGCCCAAAGCACAAAACAAGGCGAGAAGCACATCTATGTTGTCAGGAAAGATGCTCTCAACCGTAAGCACTAAAGTTTCCTTACTCTGTTTACTGGAGAATTCCTCTAGTTTTTTTTTAAGTTCATTCCAGTATTGTTCACACTCCAATAGGAAACATCCCAAACCAATATCACTAACCCTTTAGATGATGAACAAAACTTACACCTACAGGAGAGACGTGGGGATTGACATCAAAAGACAGAACATGAACTTGAGGATTTTTTCCTATTTATACATTTATTCACATGGTCAATCTAACAGTGAGTGTGAATTTATCAGTACTTAATAAAAGCAGACAATAAATGATGAGATCTCACATGAGTTAGGGAATGACACTTTTTTTTTTCCTTCTGTCCACTGTTCCACAGCGTTCTTATGTAAAGGGAAGGTACATCATCTTCTGTACTTGCCCCTCTGTCTGCCCACTGTCTCCCTCCAGCTCTTGATGTGATCTCATAGGCACTACTGGGTTCTGATTTAAACTGATTGTCCCAAAGGTAA
Organism: Rhizomys pruinosus; assembly: GCA_009823505.1. NCBI lineage: Eukaryota > Metazoa > Chordata > Mammalia > Rodentia > Spalacidae > Rhizomys > Rhizomys pruinosus. Next base: position 133,265 of record VZQC01010223.1, read on the forward strand.
ATCCATCAGAGCAGTTCCAAGATTCTTCCTAGTCTAAGTGAGGAAATCAACAAGATTCTCTGTTGACAAGACATCATCTGTGACAATGAGGTGCAGTTAGTGGTCATGGGATAGAACTCATTAGTAGAGAAAAGAATTGTGTCATCTGGAAGAGACGGTCCTGCAGAAATGATGAAAAATTTTCCTGGCTTTCATGCTTTGGATTCTTGATGATCTTGTGTCATTAATGCATTTTTGCTGTAATATATCCAATTTTTCCTTTAATTACAGTACATAATGCAATGTTCTTGAGCAGTTCCCCTGTTTGTCAAGTTAGCTTGAGTTGTATATTTGTCGGTTGTAGCCTAAAGGCATCTGAAAATGATGCATCTGCCCTTGACATTACATCCACTGAGCAATGTAAGGTTAGCGTCCCGACACCGATCTTATTGGCCCTGGTTTGCTTCTTGTTTGGGGTTTGTTGTGGCTGCCGTGGTGATGATTTTAGTTTTGTGGTTGACTTGAGTAAAAGATGAAAATGAGAACTTTTTAGTATAGGATCTAAGATTTACACTGTTACCAAATATAGAGCAAAAGTGCCTGAAATGTTTCCAAAAGTCTAAATGTTCTGTTTTGTATCATAACTACAGTGACTTCCTTGAGTCCTTTCTGATTTTAGCATAGGCTTTGCAGCTCGTAGACCATCTTTAATCATGAGAAGATGTTCCGCAGCATCATTAAGAAAAGCACTCAGCAGGATGGATTCTGGTTCATGTCAGTAGTGTAGAGAAGCATGTGGACAGGTGAGGCCACTCTGAAGGAGCCATGGGAGGCTCCTTTCTCACTCAGACCCCAGGCTACTACCATACATGAGGAAACACAATCAGGACACCACATGCATAAAAGCAGTTGGAACTTGTAAGTTGAATAGGAGACTATGTAATATCTTAAGTATAAAGCGGTCCGTAGCAGAGGGTAGCTGACCTTGTCTTGAGGGCCACATAGTATTTACATTTGGGTGGTTTCTTCAAAGTGGTCATCTCTACTGTTGTAGCATGGGAACAGCCACAGACAATACAGAAATGAGCGAGTATGTCTATATTCCAACAAAAGTTTATCTATAAAAGGAGATGGCAACTTGGATGAACCCCTTGGGCCTCAGCCTACTGACCTTCAGACTATGCCTCTGTCCTCAGAATGGCGTGTGAAATTAGATGTGTCATTGACATTTACCTTGCACACTAGAGCTCATTCCTAGGGAAAAGTCAGAAAATGGAGGTTGAGAGAGTCGCAAGGCAGAATATATTTAAAGTGAGCTGCAAAACTTTGCAATGCTTTAAGGTTACATTTAAGCCAAAAAAATGCAATTAAGGAATGGTAACAAAATGTTAATATTAGTTAATTTTGTATCAGTGACTTTAGGTGTTTGTTACATCAGTCTGTGTCTTTTCATGTAAATATTGAAAAGATTAAAGGTAATATAAATACATTAGAACATTCAAAATAACATGAATCAGGACATTTCTTTCCAAAGTTGCTTTGTACACATATTCCTCTTGATCAGCAGATGAATTGCCTCTCAGAGAGTTGCTCTGTTCTCAGAACTGGATGAACTTAAATGAACTACTTCACAGCTGAAATTTGGATAAAAGATATTTGTACATTGTACTGGGACTGAGTCTTTCTCTTTACATCAGCTAAAGCAAATTTGAGTTGAGTTGATGCCCAGGCGTATCAGGGTTCTATATTTTGTGCTGACCTTTTCATTTTCTCTCTATTTTATCATCTCCCATTTTTCTCCACTTCATTTACCTCATCATCATAAGGTAAAGTGTTTCGGCTCCAGAGGCAAACCCAAGTTCAAATTCCAGGTGTTCCCATAACTACCTGAGCCACCTTACACAATTTATCTGATGACTGTCTTTGTCAGCTTTTACATCTGTAAAATGAACTGATGAGCATATAATATACTTCCTAAGGCATTGTGAAGAATAAGAGTTAAGTACTTACAACAAAAGGGCCTGGCCATAATAAGTGATAAATCCTTGATTTTGTAGATCAAAATGGTGGTAAGCACAGCATCTCAGAATTCTAGTTCAAAGCCCAAGAAACCATGAATCTGATCTCAAGCAGGGATTTTATTAGCCTCAAAGACATAAATTTAATTGAGTGTTTTGAAACAATAAGCCCTTATTTGTAAAATGAATATAGTAACCACATATCACCTGGCAACATATTATGAGAGTCCGTGACTGTATCATATGCAAAGATCCTTGCTCAGAATATAGTAAACATTCAAACAATAGCTATCAGAGGAATTGATAATTGTAAAATAGCTGTTCATCATATTACGCAAACACGAGCAATCCTATTCCTCAAACTTCAGAACTTAAATAGCTTTAGAAATAAACATTCACTAACTTTATAACATGGTAGAAAAGCTGGCTGTCTCTCGTCATGTCTAAACTGGCATCTGGAAGGACAGGAAGTTGCAAAGATAATAGAAACACAAGAATTTAAACACCAGCTGAATTGCATGGAAGCTCATATTTAGAGTCATTTTCTCAGTCCAGGTCTTTGTGCCCTAGGTGAGATTAATCACAAGACAGCAAATGTCCCTTAAGAAGCTTCAAGATTTAAATAGCAGGGACTAAGCCAAGTTGAATGACAGGCAACACTTTGTTTCTGAAAGCAGAAGAGAAAATCCTCTAGACTGAAGAAACTGCTCTTCTCAGGCCATACTAACCAAGGCCCAGAGTTGGATATGAAAACATGATTCCAGGAAGATCCCTGAGCCCCACAGCTAAGCATGTTTCATAGTCTTCTGCTGAGCCAAAGCTACTTTAATCTGCTCTGGCCCCATCTCTTTAGCCATGTTGTTCCTAATACAGCTGTAAGGTCTTTGGAGGCTATGCAAAAACTAATAGCCCAAAATCGTTTCTTTCCTTAGGAAGGGGATATATACAAAGACTGGGATCATGTTTCTCAAGAAAGATCCTAGAGCATCATGCTACTAAAAGTGTTACCTTTGCCCCAGAAGTAGGTCTAGAGGTTAATATCCATAAAACCCACACAGGTTTCCTGAGTAAGTACAGATTCTAAGTCAGCAGAGGTGGTGTGGAACCTACAAGCCTCCCATTTCTAACCATCTTCCACATGGAACTGCATGTCCACTATGTAACATTGCCACTCATGTTCTAGTCTAGCGCTGACCTTACCTCAGAGCCCCAAAGAAATATAGACTCTCTGCCCCCTCCTCCTACCTCCTGAATCTGCACTTCAGTAAGACCCCAGTATTTCAAATGTACATGAAAACTTGAGAAACTCTGCTCAACCTGTGGACCACTTCCCCCCAGAGCTTGGTTGCATTTCCCTCCTTGCACACACTTACACAAGGTGGCTCCTTCTCTTACTCAAGAGTCCTAAAACACCAATTTCTATTCTGAGAGAGACCCCACATATTTCTTTGTGTGTCTTTGTTGGCTGCTACTCATGGATGCTGGGACCCATTTTGCTAGCAAGAACAGGGAATGCCTGAAGGCTTCTCAGCCTATTCTTGTAACCCTTCATAAAAATTAACAGGCTCAGGCATTTCTATACCCCTGCTCTCTCCTCATTGATCAGAAAGTTCAACTTTGAGGTATCCTCTGTACGTGGTGGGACATGGCAGGATTACGCCATTGTTAGTCTCTCTCTGGGACTTTGCTAGGTCCACACCCTTCTGGGTCCTCTCTGCACAGCCCTGCTCACAGCTCTGATTTTGGTCAGGGAATACTGTGATAACCCAAATCCTTATCAACCCTCATCCTAGGATCTGATTCTAGGCAACCTAAAGTAAAATATGCTATTTGAAAAGGCCATGAAAAGACCAATGGATCTAGGAAACGTGGGCTGACTAATGAGACAACCCCAAACACATGTTGCTAGAACCAGGAGCATGGTTAGCACAGACTGCTATAGCTTGTGAAATATGAAATCCATGTCTCATCTTAGTGGCTTATCATCGCAAAAGAATAGTAAAGATCTTGCTTATAATTTTGGTTTCAATTGCCTGAGTGACATAGGTTAAGTATCCCTTATCCTAAATCCATAGGACCAGAAGAGCTTCTGAGTCTGGAAGACTTTCCAGTTATAGAATATTTGTATATATTCTTGAGAATATAACTCAAGTCTAAACACAAACCTAATTTGTTTCATAATTAACCTTATATACATAGACTGAAGGTAATTTTGTGCAGTATTTGTACTGCTTTTGCATTTTTCTTGGCTTTGACCCATTACATGAAGTCAGGTGGATTTTCCACTGTAGACCATGGAGACATTCAAGCAGATAAAATACTGGGCTAAATTAAATATCTTGGCAAAATTAATTTCACATGGGGCTTGAGAATTATCTTACAGTTAAGAATGTATATGCTATTTCAGAGGACCCAGGCTTGTTTCCCAGCACCCACAGGGCAGCTTACAACAACCTGTAACTCCAGTTCCAGGAGATCAGACTCCATCTTCTGGCCTCTTCAGATCCTGCACACACATGCTGTACACATATTCATATAGGCTCATATACATCCACATAAATAAAAATATATACTTTTTAAATTAATTTCACATATTTCTTTTCATTTGTTACATTTGGCTACTAGAAAATTTTAAATTCCTTGCTGGGCGTGGTGGTGCATGCCTTTAATCCTAGCATTCGGGAGGCAGAGGCAGGTGGATCTTTGTGAGTTCAAGGCCAGCCTGGTCTACAGAGCGAGTTCCAGGCCATCTGAGACTACAGGGAGACCCTGTCTCAAAAAGACCAAAAAAAAAAAAAAAAGAAAAAGAAAAAGAAAATTTTAATTCCATATGGATCACATGATATTTTTATTGAGCTGGATATTATTGGACAACTTTAGTTTTCAGCCTAAAATATTAGAGTAGTTTAAATCTCCAGATACGTCTTTAATGACTTCTGTACCTCTATTTGGTGTGAAATTGCTCTAAACAAACACACAGAGCTGAACACTGTTCTCAATTATAAATACTTTGAGTGATACATAAAATTTCTATGAAGCTAGAATACCTAAAGTTTGACCTTTAGTCCAGAAAATATTATAAAAGAAACATATTTTTAAACCAATGGCAGTATTTATTACTAAGTTTAAAATTACCTAATTTTAGTAAAATTGCATTCCCAAGCTGTTAAAAACATTATTCTCGCATTTTTCTGTGCACACATGAAGTTGGATAATGGATGCTTTTATCTTCCTCTCATAGATAGCCTTTGTTGTCTTTTCTAAATCCTCAGCCTAAGATGTGTGGAGGTCAAGATCTCAAGATGCCTACCTGTTACAGCTTCCTAACCGAGCTCTTCCCCTTTAGCTTCTCAGCCTCAAAGTCATCCTCACCTTGTTGTCAGATAATCCCCTCATGTATAGCCTGGCATTTCTCACTGCCCAGTCTGAAAAGGGGCTTTCCATGGCATTGCATTTTTGCTCCCTGTCTCTAGTCATCGAACACACACTAAATGTCCTCTGTGTTCTGGCACACAACTCTACTTTTTAGCTGATTTTTTTTTTCTCTGTTTCCTAGTTCATATTGGATAACTTCCTTTTCTTTGTAACTCCTACCATGTTTGCTCATCACTGGTTCTTACAGATAGCTTTCCTTCTTAAGAAGTCTGCCTTCCTTCTCCATTACTCTCAATGTCATGTTATTACATGACAGCATCTTATTAATGTCTCAGGAAGCAAAAATGATCACAATTTTAAGAGATACTAGTCAAAGACCAGTAAAATCAGGAGTTGAAATAACAAACAAATCTAAGTTTCGTAACTGTTGAACTAAAAGAGATTATTTTATAATGAACACGAAGATCCCATGGCTCTTGGTTATGTACCACAACTGACTGAAGAAGCTTCCTTCTTGCTAGCTAGTTCTCATAGTTCCAGATGGTGTTATACAGGCTGATAGAGGAATGAAAGCATCAATGGTCTTACCCAGATGAGAAATCTATGAATTATAATTCTGACCTACCAAGCAAGATATGCCCACTAGTGTAGCAATAGCATGGCTTTATGGAGATAACCAACTGCTTCTTGATTGGAATTGAGGCCTGCTCTACAAGTGGGAATCAATGCCTAGTATAGTATGTAACCTGGTCAATACTCCATGACTGAGGTCTTTGGTCCCATATAGTCTAAACTGACATAGAATCCAATGCCTTACACAGAGATATTCATACTATCAAAAAGCTATCTGTGCAGTGAACAGGAGTACCGAGGCCCATGGTTGCACAAAATGGAGAGAATGGAGGGTGGTTAAGAGCTGAACTCCAAACAATGCATTTATACCACCCCTTAAGGCTCAGGGAGCATGTGAAAGAGAGAGTAGAAATGCTGTAAGAGCCAGAAGAGAGGGAGAAAGGCCATGAATAACCATGTACTTAAACAAGGCTACAGCAGTCGTAACTCAGAGAAGCTGTGCCTACTGGTACTGGACCTAGACGTTTGGGCCCACGTTTGGGATTAGAGAAGCAGCTCGGATACAACTTACTGCTGAACTATTGGCAACTAACAGATTTGGGGAGGTGGGAGGCGTACTGTCTAGTTTTCAACCCACTGATGAGCCTAACAGGCTTTAATGGATGACTCCAAACCCGTAGTCACATAGACAGCACTAGATAAACTCTGTGAGACACAAAACGAATCACAAGTCATGAATATAGGAAATAGATATATAGGGAAGAATGGAGGCTGGCAGGAAGGGAGGAAAATGGGGGAAGGAGACAGGATCCAGAATGTATTATATACATATATGAAACTGTTAAAGAACAGATGTGATTAATTTTTAAAAAATAAATCACAAAAGCTAGGAGAGACTATAAACAGTACAAAATTGACCAAATGCCAGCAGTAAATCCTTACCTACAGATAATTAAATCCAAGTGGAGTAACTTCTCCAGTTCAAAAATACAGTTGGATAAATATAATTTAAAAACCAAGATCCAGCACTGCACTGCTTACCAGACTTTCCTTAATCTTAAAGACACTAAGATGAAAGTTAAGGGATGAAAAAATATTGCAGACAAATGCTAACCAAAAGTGACCAAGAATGGCCCTCTGTATATTAGATAAAATAAACATTAAGTCAAATTTTTTAAAGAGACAAAGGATCATATATTATGACAAAGATCAGTTCCCCCAAGAAGTTATAACCATCTTGGGAGCACCTAAATATATAAAGCAACATTAATAGATCTAAAAAGTGAACTGCACTATAATATGGTGACTAGGGGACATCAAGACCTGTCATTACGGAGGGATCCAAGCCATTGCATCAAAATGAGACAAGCAGCCAGGCGTGGTGGTGCACATGCCTTTAATCCCAGCACTCAGGAGGCAGAGGCAGGTAGATCTGTGTGAGTTCAAGGCCAGCCTGGTCTACAGAGTGAGCTCCAGGCCAGCTGGGACTAAAGGGAGAGCCTGTCTCAAAAAAGAACAACAACAAAAAAAATGAGACAAGGACCTGCCTCATCATTTTCACTTAAGAAAAGAAAATGGTCCAGAATATTTATTATGAGTTCAGAATTCTCACCGCGTATGGCAGTACAATCTTCTTTTTGTGAGCCTGCTATTTTCCATTTTCTTGGAAGCCAAATGAGATCACTAGTAAGTGGTGTCAGGTAGGAAGTGCCTTTTGGAGAATAATGAGGGATTAACAGAATTTGGAGAGAGAGCACTGTGCATTGATTGACACTTTGATGGTAACCCGTTTAGAAAACTTTTGGGGGTGCAGTTAACCTTTAAAGATCTCCAGTATGTGAGTAGTAAATTAGGAAGACTATATCTTAGATTCGGTTAGAGATATATTTGCCATATTTTAAGCTTTTCTAATATTCCTTGTTTGTTTCTAATTCAACAGAAAATAAGTATATCGTTATTGAAGCCTAACAGTTTTATCAATGGGGCATTAAAAAGCAGGAAAAGATTTATGTGCAGGAAACATTTCCTTATGAAGAGTAGTCACTCAGATTTTAATTTAATTATATCGTTTACCAAAAATGGGGGCAGGTAAGAAGCCATTGGCATTTGACTTGAATTAATTTGTCTTTCCGAAGGGCCAGGCTAAAAGCATAGCTTATACCTGAGCAGTGTTCAAGCTAATGCAAATGTGATTTACATTTTTCAGGAATGGACAAACGAGGTTTTCAGCTTGGCAACAAACTTGCTGGCCCAAAACATGTCCAGGGACGCATTTCTGGAAAAAGCGTAAGTCACTCTAATTTTATTGCTAAGGGTGTTGCTTCTTCTGAGTCAGTTTCCTTTCTCCTTTGTGAGTCTTTTGTTTATGCTGCCTTGGCTTTCCACATTCATAAACATCAATTTCCCTTTGGGATTTGTTAGAGAACTGATACCTCCTCTGTTCAGACTTGGAAGACTTCCAAGAAAGATCACTCTTTCCTCCAAGCTCACATCATATTGTGCATTGGCTGAGAGTGCCCGAACGTTAATGCCTTTAACACACAAAAGGAAATACTTGCATGCCCTGGCAGCTGTACCCAGAACTAGGAACTATTCATTCCAGAGAACTCCTCGGCCTCAGCCTCTGCCTGTGTCTGCTCATTTATTAACCCAAGGAAGAGAATGGTCAGCATATGTCCTTGTTTCTCTCCGGTCAGAGATCTTTGGTAGATGCCACAATAGCTTCCTGACTGCTTAAATCAATGGTCCGATAGCATAATCCCAGGCCTTAGAGACCATCACAGCAACAGTAGTAAAGAGAGAAAGGAGAGACAGAGACAGAAAAGAGAAGGTGGGACAGACAAAGAAAATAACAGAGAAAGGAAAAGAAAGCAGATTAGCAAGTTACTCTGGAATTGCAACAGCTTTCTGAGAATTATCCAACCAAGGAAAATAAAAACCTGTGCAAGGACGGCTGGTATGCGCCTCTTGGAAGCTGTGTGGCTCAGGAGGTTGTGAGGCCTTTAAATCAAAGCCACAGGCAGACATGTTACTAGATGCTCCTCTCTTTCCTCTTGTTATGGAAGCCAGGCCCATCCTTCTGACTTTGTATTTCAGCCACATTCTATTTGACTCGTCTATTAATTTCTTCTACATTTAGTTATAGATCTATCCTTAAATGCTTCTTCATGGAATTATTTCCTCTTCTAATTTTGTTGCCTTAACTATCCTTCCAACATGCCTCTACCTCTTCCTGTCCATTCTCCTTTGTTTTTACCCTGTATCTGAACTCACCATCCTTTGCTCCACAAACATGTCTAGAACATCTGTTTTTCTAAGCAATGTTAATGGAAGGAGATAGATAGAGAATTAAGATGTTCTGCTTGAAATATAGCATGGTGAAACTGGTTAACTAACTATTATCCTACCACAAATGTCTATTCCAGGTGGCTGTCTCCCTTTGAGAGCTGCTATGGGAATTCAAAAGCATGAGTTTTGGTGGACGTGTACTAGAGTATCTCTGCCACACACACGCCTAGATATGGGGTAGCTGGGTCACAGTGTATGCAGTTTCCTTAGCCAGCTTTCCCTAGTCACATTCCCATTCTAATCTGTAAGCAATGGATCTCAAAAATAATACTGAGTAAAAGAAACCAGACACAAAAAAATATGTTCCCATGGAATATACAGTACAGAAAAAGCAAAAAACGTCTAGGTTGTTTAATATAAAAATGGTAATTACTTTGGGGGGTGGACAGACTCTGGAAGAGAAGTATGAAAACAACTTCTGGGATGCTTCTAAAGTGGCAATGTTCAATTTCTTCACCTGGGTACATATTTGGAAATTGGGTAGTCTGTGCAAGGTCAGCACACTGAATGTTGGCATGAGCCCTTCTTATATATGGTTTTTAAGAATTTTTAAATTAAATACTGGATTTTCTGTTTTACCCACAGATACACTAAACTTAAGCTGCAAGTCACTCCAGAAGGGCGCATTCCTCTCAAAAAGTAAGTTTCAAGCATTCCCATTATCCATCTTCATTCTCCCAAAGACTTGAATCTGTGCCATGGCCTGGTTTATTTCTTCACCAGGCTGAGCGGGAGCATGGCAAAGTGTGGTAACCCTGCTCTCTCCCATACAACTGCTTTCCTCATGACATTTCCCTGGGTCACCACTTCCCGTGGCATCATTTTTAAGAAATACCAATTCACATGGGGGATGAGGCAGTAAGAAGGGGACCTCATTGCATCAAGCTTGAGTTCATCTAAGATTCAGAGCTATTCTAGAAGTGCAAATTGTACGAGCTTGGTACCTCTGTGGTCACTGCAATGCAAGTCATAAGGCAGGGCTCACAGTGTCCAGTGGCCACAGGAGTCAGCCACAGAGCTTAGTTACAAATCAGAGCAGGAGGAAGAAGCAAGACACAGAGGATAAAAAACAAAACAGCCTAAGGAAGATGGCAGCTCCCCTCGTGGCATACAGAAGGGCTGAGCACCAGGCCCAGGACTTGCTAATGTTTCAATAGAAACCAGAAATCCAAATCATTAAACCACATTTCCCAGCACTTATTTTTTCACAGAAAATTTGTGACCAAAAAAGTATATTTTTAGATCATCTGAGCCCATCCATAAGCTTTGAATTAGAAACAAGCAGTGAGCTTCTATGAATACAAATATTAGATTGCTCATGGTGCAACATACATTTGGGAGAAACATACAACAGCAAAGGACAGGATTGGAAGTGTTACTTGTTTTAGTGGTTAATTTGAGAGATTCATCAGTAGAATAGTTTTTAATTGGGCATCGCCATTACTCATATATTGATTTATTTGACACTGTATTAAAGCAAAAAAAGAACAGGTACAGCCATGTAAAGACATGGGTATCTCTTCATTCTTCAAAGATAATGAGGACTGGGCCTGACTGAGCAGAATGCTTTGAGCTGGTGTCATCTGAGTGTACTGTATGTGTAGCAAACGGCATCACCTTTTAACCAACTCTTGTGTGGTTTCACTTTACAGCATCTATCGCTTGTTTTCAGCAGACCGAAAGCGAGTGGAAACTGCGTTAGAGGCTTGTAGTCTTCCATCTTCAAGGGTGAGCATATTTCCTTACTGCTATAGCCTTACACGAGAGCTCTTCAAAATTCACAGTAAACATACATTGCCCCAGGATTACCTACACAGAACTTGGTACACATAAGAAACTGATAACTGAACTGGGTATCATGGTACATGACAGTAACCTCACCACTCAAGAGGCAGAGGCAAAAGGATTGATGCAGGTTTGAGGCCAGCCTGGTCTACACAGCACATTCCAAGCCAGCCAGGGCTTGGCAGCCCAACTTCGTCTCAAAAAAACCAAGCAAACAAACAATGACAACAACAAAAAATAAAAAATGTATAACTTATTCATTAATATCTACACTATCAGAACATTGTTAAAATCTTCAATTCATACATCTCCAGTATTTGAATCTAGAATGACCCCTTCTTTTTGATAAAAAAAAAAATCTCAGCATGTTGGTCTATGTCTAACATCCCATAATTTGGGAGGTAGAAGCAGAAGGGTCAAGATTTCAATGGTAGCCTCAGCTATATAGAGAGGTGAAAGCCAGCCTGGGCTACATGAGTTTATATCTAAAAGGAAGGAAGGAAGGGAAAAGGGAAAAAAGGGAAAGGAGAGGAGAGGAGAGGAGAGGAGAGGAGAGGAGAGGAGAGGAGAGGAGAGGAGAGGAGAGGAGAGGAAAATCAATAATGTGGCTGTGGGTTGAAGGTATGCCTCCTGTGCATGAGACCCAAGTTGGGAACAGGCAGGATGAAGAGAATATATATAAGGGGGGCTGGCAAGATGGCTCAGTGGTTAAGAGCATTGACTGCTTTATAGGGGACCCAGGCTCAATTCCCAGAACCCACAGAGTAGCTAACAACTATCCATAATTCCAGTTCTAGGGGAATCTGATGCTCTCTCTGACATCCATGACTTCCTGACACAGGTACACTTGCATGTAGGAAATACACTCATGAATAAAATGAAAATAAATAGATTTTATTTAATTTAAAGCCAACAAGAAACCAGGTGTGGTAGCACATGCAAGCAGATCTTTGTGAATTCTAAGCCAGCAAGGCTACATTGTGAGACCTTGTTTCAAAAAATCAAAACAAATAAATAACAAAAAGGTCAACATTATCAAGAAGACTATTTTCAATGTGCTTTGAACCTATCATCTACGATGAACCCGTTCTTGATGTCTCTTAAGATATTAGCTTAAAGATAGTATAAAGAGGTTATGTTTTGGAAGCTCGAGAAACACAAATTTCAACTTAATATTTTCAAAATTCCTGGTTTTAAGATTTATCACTTACACAGGGTATGATATGCATGTTAACAAACATGTACTTTAAGTATAAGTACAAGGCTTGTACTGGAAGGGACGCAGGATCAAAAGAGTTTGGAGAACATTCATAAGATGGAAGATGACAGGAATGGAAGGTGCTCCTTTATTTTCATGCCTGACATACACAAGATCCCACACACTGTGGCCACCAGAAATAATTTGCCTTCCTTGGTCTAAGAAAATCCATAACCATTGCTGCTAAGAGAACAGTCTATTCCCTAAACCTTGTTTTTCATGCTATATGAAAAATTCTCCTTTATATTCTGAATTATATCTACCCTAGTATCTAAGCAACAAGTAAGCCCATGCCTAGGAAAATCACTGACTATACAGGAAGAAAGTCTGAGCCTCTGGAAATATGCTAGCCTTCCTGAAGTTGAGCTTAATAAAACTGCTCTACAATTCAGGATTAAGTTATAAAAAAAAAGTACTCAGTACTGTTAATTAAATCCATCACCCAATTCTTATTTCAGACCTTAAAAAGAAATAAATAAGAAAGCCAGCCAGCTGCTGTGCTGCATGCCTGTAATAAGAAAATAAAAGGGGGGGGGAGGTATGACCATTTTGGTAGGTCACAGGAAAATAAGAGTTCAGTTCCAATAATGGTTTTCCTTTGTGAGCAAATAGCCATCTACATTGCATATGCCAACCCAGCCGGGCCAAGAACACGCAGCACCTGTCCCTTTGCTTGCTTGCTTTCCTTTTCTGTTGGGGGAGGGTGGTGGTGGAGATCAAACCCAAGATTTCTGTCACTCTTTGCAAGCCTTCTACCATGGAGTGACACCCCCAGCCCTGTCCCTTCATTTTCCTAAACAGAATAAAATGTTTGCATTTGTTCACTGATGTTCTTCTGTTGGATGCATTGAAGCAGGAAAGAGAGAACAAATACAGTTCCTGCCATTGACTCAACAAACTCCTTGAGTTCTCATGACTCATCCACAGGCATGGAACATGTAGGCTGGTAAAAAAAAAAAAATACCGGGGCTGGAGAGATGGCCTAGCGGTTAAGAGCGCCGACCGCTCTTACAGAGGACCCGGGTTCGATCCCCAGCACCCACATGGCGGCCGAGAACCGTCTGAAACTCCAATTCCAGGAGAACTCCAGTTCCAGGGGAATCCGAGACCCTCTTCTGACCTCCGCGGCATTGCATGACATGGGTGCACAAACCCGCATGCAGACACTACATTCATACACATACAGAAATAAATAAAATTATAAAAAAAAAATACCAAGTCCTGGGTTCCAAGGACTGGAGAGCATTGAGGGAAGTCATCTACAAAGATGCCAATAAAAGCATTTGTAAATAAAGAGAAGTGGTATTAGAAACAGAATTTAATCCTGCCATTGAAAGCAAGGAGCATCTGTTCCTGAAAAAGAAATCAGTGTATACAAAGGCCTGATGCTGAGAGGGACTTACTGGGTTTGACCAACTCAGAAAAGACCATTAACACTGAATGTAAAGAGAAATCATGGGAGACATGGAAAGAATTGTTTTCTTTTATGATGACTTCTGATTTTATCTTTCCTGTTTAAAATCTTGTGAAATATAATGATCAAAAAGTTTAACTCAGTATTATACTTGAGTTAAGTGAAAGAAGAAACGGAAAATGAAGCTGGGTAGAAAAACAAATCCATCAATCAATTCTGTGTAAATTACAATTTTCTGAAAAATTGGATTCTGACAATTCAGTCAATAAATATAAATTGAGTCTTTATAATTCACTATTATATGCTTAAGCTTCCAGGTCAATATCAACTGGAGACATTTTAGAAGGAAAATAGGATTCAAATAACAGGAGTTGTGTTTAAATTGAAAAAAAAAACTTATCTTTAGCAAATTAAATGTGATGACAATTTTCTGAAAACAAACAAAATACTTTAAAAATATAATCAACCTTCATCATAGTTTTGCAAGATCATTATTCATTGTAAAGTATAATTTACTTGGAGCACCGGTAGAATTCAAATGCTTTTAAATCCAAAAACCCAAGGCAATCTCAGAGCCAAGAATTCAATGTTTCTGTGAATTGTGTTGCATAAAAAATATACTTCAAAACCCTTATGGTAATTTGCTATATACTGAACACTGTGGGTAGAAAGTAGTCACTAATTAGCTAAAATATTCTGGCAAGAGGTATTTTAAATATTCCACAGAAGAAAGGGGTTATACAAATGGTAGATAGTTTTACATAAATGGGAGTCTGCTTCCTAGCCAGCCATCATTCAAACTGGATTTAATTGTGTTCTGTAAATAGACACATTACGAGAAACGCAGTGGATATCCTGTTGAGATTTTTTTAAAAACATTATCTTTGTGTTCATTGTTAGGGATAATTAATGCACTTGAACTTGTACCCTAGCTGACATGATCCACTGCAATAACACATTCCTTTACAGGGTACTCCTTTGGAGATTACAGTCACTACGTCAAGTTACCCTAATTGTTAAAAAGTAATACTGTACCTAAAAAGAGACAAAGCAATTACTGCCCTTCTATTAATAATCCAAACATATTTTCCAGTGAGACCTTTGAAAAACCTTTCCCTACTCAGAAAATTACTATTCTACCCACAAGCTTTCTGAAAACTGAAAATAATTTATCAATACCAAATTCCCTTGATTTAAGTCTTATTAACTTGAAAGAGCTCAGTGACATTTGGAATTGTACTGTAGTCTTGTTACAACATCAGACTATGGAGTTGCATTTTAATGAAGAAGGTAAGAAATAAATCCAAGTATTTGTTTTCAATGCAAAATTTACTATAGTAGATTGATATGCATTTAATACATAGGGAAATTAATTATTTTGAGTTTAAAAACTGCTATATGCTTTTTTAAGGAATATCATGAAAAAAAGCTTATAAAAGAACTCTGCATAACTATAGTTCATTGTCTTTCATCTATGTCCTACTTCTGAAAATGAATCAGACACATAGTCATTTTATAGCTGTGAGTCTTAAAATCACTAATATCAAAATTCTATTTTAAGCCACATAAAGTCTCAGTACATAATGAATAATTTATTTATATTTATTTTATGGGCTCTAGATAATTCAACATTTAAAAAAGAAGTGTTTTGCCTGCATGAATGTAAATGCACCAGATACATGCCTAGGACCCGTAGAGGCAGAAGAGGGCATTGGATATCCTGGATCTGGACTTACAGGTGGCTGTGAGCTTTTCCTGTGGATACTGGGAACTGAACCTGTGTCCTTTGGAAGACAGCTCTTAACCACTGAGCCATCACCAACTCCTCAACTTTTTTATAGTTTTACAACCCCCAAATTAAAAAGGAGTTGATTTTCTAAATTTACTGGGAAATAATCCACTACCCCTCCCCAAATGCATAAATGGACTATTAGAGTCTGCTTCAATGAAATATAGTTTTAAACCACATTTTTTAGGTGGAGGGGATGAAAGAGGATCTCCTTATAGGCCCAGCTGACCTAGAACTCACTATGTAGACCAGTTTGGTCTGGAACTCACAGAGATCTGCCAGCCTCTTCCTCCCAAGTACTGGAATTAAAAGCATATGCTCACACACACACATGGCTTAAACTACATTTTTGAAAGTTAAATACAAATTTATCATAGAATTGGGTTTTTTTAATTTTTTTAATTTAATTAATTTATTTATTTTTATCTTTTTCTAGACAGGGTCTCCCTGTAGCCCCAGCTGTCCTGGAACTCGCTCTAGAGACCAGGCTGGCCTTGAACTCACAAAGATCTACCTGCCTCTGCCTCCCAAGTGCTAGGATTAAAGGCATGCACCACCACGCCTGGCTTATTTATGTGTATAAATGTACTATCTGCATGTAGGTTTGTGCACCAGTGTTGTGCGATGCCACAGAGGTCAGAAGAGGGTGTCGGATTCCCCTGGAACTTGAGTTAAAGATGGTTCTCAGCCACCATGTGGGTGCTGGGGATCAAACCCAGGTCCTCTGCAAGAGGTGTCAGTGCTCTTAACCCCTAGGCCATCTTTCCAGCCCCAGAATTGGATTTTTTAAGTAGACAAATGGTTGAAAGAGAAAATAAACTAACCATCCTAAAACTAATATGAACTTTTAGATTCCTGGTTTACACTGTGAATTCTAGAACTGAACATCCAGACTCATAATGCACCTGTCCATCATCATCATAGCTGTTTTAATAAGGATCTTAGAAAAGTTTTATGACTTTCCAACACCTGACTGTTCTGTCTATAAAAGTAAAATGCTAACAGAGAGACTTCCTGCCATCGGCCCATGGAAAAAAGTTTTCAAGAAAGTCATATTCTTGGCACAATAAATAATAATTGTTCTTACTCTTTGCAGTGTAATATAGATATATACACCTTATATACCCCATATATGTATCCCATATTTTTCTTTTACTTTAATATGTAGATACAATATTATCTAGTCTATGAAATCCAGAAGTACAAATACCACCACTGCTTCAACAAAAAATTTCAACATCTTTTCTCCATTGAGTTTCCCTGTATACAAGCATTTAGCTAGAACGGTTTTGCTAATATTTCATTGTTCCTGTACTAAATGGCCTGATTCAGGTCATGCATCCTCAGATTACACTAGTCTTCCTAATTCACCCTTCATGAGAATAATGGTAGCAACAGATAGTTGCTGAAAATGTTTTACACTGGATGCCCGAGGTCAGACCAGGTCCTGAATTACAAAAGAATTAATGCCTTGTCCTATCTCCTGGATTCATCCAGCATACATAGGTTTTTGCTCTATGCACAGAATCTTGCCTAGAACTCAAAAGAATGAAGTAACGGCATGCTCCTTTAGTAAAACACTCACACCTGGCAGAAAATCAGAAATGCAAAATATAAAAGGAAAGCTGTAATACTGGAAGTCATGATGGAGGTGTACTGTGGACACAAAGCTGTTTCATTGCAAATGTGGCCAGGTAGTACTTCAGAAAGGATTGTGTGACATGGACATAACCTCTAACACATTGGACTTGGGCTTCCTCCTCAGTTAAGTAGGTAACTTGAATTCATGCATGAACTCTGTGAATTTTTGCCTTATTTAACACATAAGAAGTTGAGAATTGCTATAGCTTGCAGTAAATATCTCCCCCAAACTCTTCCACTTTATCTTTCAAAGTTGCTCATTTATTTCAGTCCTATTCTATGAAATGATTTCTTCCCCATTTTTGCCCACTGACTCCAAAGACCATGGGAGATCCTCTCTGACCAGCTGGGCAGAAGAGCAATGAGAAACATAAACCCAGCTTTATTTTCATGTATGTATTTTTTCTCATTGGCTAAGTTCACTAGGCAATGAAAATAAAGTTGTACTTATTCAGACTGCTGAATTAGTCTTCCCATGTTAGTTGAAAAATCCTAATTCAGAGCTAATAAAACAATGGTTAGATTTCAGTAAAACATGCTCTATGGAATGATATGTCTGCCTTTTATGAAAATGGGTGTAGTCAAACTCAGTATTCCAAAGGAAATATATATAATATAGAACCCTCGCTATCAGTGTCATTCATTTAATTAATATTTACTCTGTAGCTACTGTATCCTACACCCTGGAAGCTGAGCATATAACAAGCAATGTGCACATTCTAGATTGGGCTCAGAGAATGGAGAGAATTCTACGGCTAAGAACAGAATACAGTTAGATGAGGGTTGGGATCATAGATAATCAGCATGTGACAGAAACACAAATTCAGGATAAAGCTCAGGGCAGGCTTTCCAAGGGTGCTCAGAAAGGTTAAACTAAGAAGCAAGAAAGACTATTGGGGGGGGCTGGAGAGATGGCTCAGCGGTTAAGAGCACTGACTGCTCTTGCAGAGGACCTAGGTTCAATTCCCAGCACCCACATGGCAGCTAAGAACCAGCTTTGACTCTAGTTCCCAGGGAATCCAACGCCCTCTTCTGACCTCCATGGCATTGCAGGACACAGGTGCACCAACCTGCATGCAGACAGTACACTCATACACGTAAAAATAAATAAATAAATAAATAAATAAATAAATAAATAAATAAATAAATAAAATTTTAAAAATTATTTAAAAAAAGAAAGAGTATTTTTGATATCCTAAGATAAAATCAATTTATGTATCTGCTGGGTGAGGGTAGCGAGAAGTGGAGTGAGTTAGATTTAGTAGCATGGGAAAACTCCCTTGGGGTTCATAAATGCAATAAAGTTGGATACACTTAAGTTGGCCAGCAGCACCATTGAATGTTTTTTAACAAATGATTCTAAGTCTCTCTCTTCCATGTGTCTCAGAGCCAAAGAGTGGGGTTAGGTGGTCATTTTACTCATTCAGAAAAAAATAAAAGATAAGCATATCTAACTCAAAGACAGCAAATGGTGTTCTCCAGCCAGAGGTATTTCTGTTTGTTTATAAATGAAATAGAATTCTGGAATCCTGTTTACAGGTTACACGTGTTCTCATTTTATGAGTGTCAAAACAACAACAAGCCCTTCCGAGAGGATCCCTTATTGTGCTGGGATTTGCCCCATAAGCTCATGGTTTCAAAGCTTGTGTCCAAGGAGCCCAAATCTGTATATAAGTTATCTGTCTACAATAAATATCATATGTGTGTCAGCATCATCTATCTTTTTGCTTTCTCCAAATTCTTTTTTTCTTTGCAAAATATTATGTTTTTTCTCTTCTATAAATGGATTTAATAGAGAAAATATTACTTCATTCATTCATCCTCCAAGCAGGACCCTCTCTACTAATCCGCCAATGATATGATAAATTTCCTTATCTGTCAGCTAACAGTGTACAATTTCAAACAATGATTTTTAAAAATTTGTGTAAAAATACAGTTTAAAGCACATGAATATATTCAAAAGGAAGGGTGTTTTGTTTGTTTTAGGGACTTGAAAATAAAAATAATGATACAAACACATACCTGAAACAGGAAACTACTTGAAAAATGCCCTTCCTGTTAACAAAGGCTTAAATACATGCTTCCGGTTTCCATGGTAGCCCAACCAAACAGAAAGCATAAGCTGTAGAAGTAGCCTTTTATATTGACAATGTGCTTCCTAAACAAGAGGACAATAAGCAATCAGCCACAAATAATGACTGGTGACATCCTACTTAGGAAAGTGTCTTATAGCTGATCAGGTAACATAAACCAGAGGGACACTGTTTGAAAAGTGACACAAAATTGGAATTTATGTATTTGTTGTACCATCATCTTTGTAAAAAATATTAGGGTCATCTTTTTAAAAAATATTCACTAAAAAACCAGATAAAAATCAGACTAATCTGCATATACTTCATGCCCTTGATCTGCACACTTAAAATGATTAAAATGGCAAACAAGGTTATATATTTTCTATTACAAATTTTAGAAGGAAAAGATTTAACCCAAAACAGAGAGAGAGAGAGGATAGAGAGAGAAATATAATATGTATGTATGCGCTGGGATGATAGTTCCGTTAGTAAATGGCATATGGACCTGAGCTTGATCCTTAGAACCCACATAAAAAAAAATCCAGGCCTGGTAGCCTATGCTTGTAAACCAGGCACTGGGGAAGCACTGGCCAGCCAACCGGTGAGAGACCCTGACAAAAAAAAAAACAAGGTGGATATCTCTTAAGGAACAAAACCCAAGACCTAGCCTCTGTATGCACATGTGCATGTGTGCACATGAGCACATACATATGAACTCACACAGAAAGAAAGGAGGGAAGGAGAAAGAGAGAGAAGAAGGGGGAGGAAGAAAGGGAAACGGAGGGAAGAAAGGAAGGAAGGAGACAGATGAAAGGAAGAAAAGGAAGGAAGAAAAGAAGGAAGGGAAAGAGGGAGGAAGGAAGGAAGGAAGGAAGGAAGGAAGGAAGGAAGGAAGGAAGGAAGGAAGGAAGGAAGGAAGGAAGGAAGGAAGGAAGCAAGGAAGGAAGGAAGGAAGTTCTGCTAAACAGATTTTGTCTTCCTATGTCTAAATTACTTCAGTACATGTATTGAGGAAATTGCCTTACCATCTATTTGGCAGTATAAAATTCTTAATCTTTAATTAAATCAAAACGACAGAAAAGAGTATTGACACTCCAAAGGCAGGGTCCAAATGGCCTCGTAGATGTATTCCGTAAGTTTATCATGGAAGGAAAACGAGGGGAGAGAGGCAAAGAGGGAGGGCAAAGGAGGGAGGGAAGGAGGAAGTTAGTAGAGGCCTTGTGCTGACCTTGTCGTTTTGCTTCCCAGAATGATTCCATACCTCAAGAGGATTTCACTCCAGATGTGTACAGAGTTTTCCTGAACAATCTTTGTCCCAGACCTGAGATCGATAACATCTTTTCTGAATTGTAAGAGGATGCATTTTAATCCACTTTTTGCAGCATTCATTGATGTTCAGAGTGGCCAGGGCAGGACTTTGAACACGACTCCAGGGAGATGGAAGAGCATCTCGCTATAGAAAACAGCTTCTGGGAGTTTTGTTGGAGGTGATCATGTGTTCCTGGCTCTGACACGCAGCCACTGTTTTAATGAGCAGATGTTTGCCGTGATGTATGGCAGGGTGTCATTTTCCTGCACCCAGTTGCTCTCGTGGTCTGACGATCATCAATGGAACAGAATGAATCTTGGCTTAGAGAAGGCAGATCAGATTCATGTAACAGAAAGGCTTCTGATTGAGAACCACTCATTTTATTCCTCTGATCCACATTAGTGCAAAGAAGTATATGCATCACTAGGAACCTTCCCAGCAGAATAGTACTTTCTATGATGTTAGAAATTGGGGGCAGGAGAGATGGCCTAGCAGTTAAGAGCGCCTACTGCTCTTGCAGAGGACCGGGGTTTGATCCCTAGCACCCACATGGCGGCTGAGAACCGTCTTTAACTCCAGTTCCAGGGGAATCTGATGCCCTCTTCTGACCTCCACGGCATTGCAGGACACGGGTGCACCAACCTACATGCAGACGGTACACTCATACACAGAAAAAATAAATAAAATAAAATAAATTATGTGTCTATAGATACTGATTTTTAAAGAGACTCAAAAAATAAAAGTAAAAGAAAGCCTGGGGCTGGGGAAATGACTCTGTGATTGAAAGCCCTGGCTTTTCTTGCATAAGACCCAGGTTCAGCTCCCAGAATCTGCATCTAACAACCACCTGTAACTCCAGTTCCAGGGGATTTGATGCTCTATTCTAACCTCCATGGGCATTGCATAACATGTGTGCACTTACATACATGCAGGCAGAACACTCATACACATAAAATAAAAATAAATTAATTAATCTTTTTAAAAAATAAAATACCAATAAACAAAAGTAGCTATTTAACCTTCTTAATATGCCAAAATGTATATAATGGCAGAAAGTCAGTGCCAATCCAGTATATGAAGCAAAGAATCAGACAAGACACAGAGCTGCTGAGCAGGTCCCTGCACATAGAATTCTTTCACTTTGTGGTGTTCATTGCCATGAAATATTTATGGAGCACCCACAATAGACATGGAACCGTCTAGGTTGCCAATAAAATTTAAATGGGTCATTTGAATCATACTGATATTTGATATTGATAACTGCCCTGTTTTGAGGAGAAAATGAGATTATGTGTTTAAGTGTTTAAAAGTTCAGTATCCAGTAGTCATAAATCATGAGTATCATTATTTAAAAGAGGCTGATTCAGAAGGGTCACTACGAGTTTGAAGCCAGCCTGGAGTATAAACAGCACTAGAACTACCAGCAGTACCTAGTGAGTCTGTTTCTAAAAACAAACATAATATTATGGACTACTTTTTAAATTTATTTTTATTTTATGTGTATGAGTATTTTGCCTGTATGCATTTCAGTGAGCCTATGCTTGCAATTTGCACAGAGGTCAGAAGGGGGTGCCAGCTCACCTGGAACTGGAGTTACAGAGGCTTGTTAGCCATCATGTGAGTGTCAAGAACCAAACCCGGGTCCTCCGAGGAGCAGCCAGTGCTCTTAACCACTGAGCCATCTCTTCAGCCAGCCCCAACAAAATTTCTCTTCTGTTTTTTTGAGATAATCTCACTATATAGCGCTACCTGGCTGGCCTAGAACTCATTTGTATACCAGGCTGGCCTCAAACTCACAAAGATCCACCTGTCTCTTCTTCTCCAGTGCTGGAATTAAAGGCATAGACCACCCTATAGACTCTTATAAAAACTCGTAATTTTAATCAAATAAAAACAATGTGTCCAAGCAGGTCCTTTTGTCTTTGAACAGTAATAATTCAGTAAATATATATTTATAGATAAATATATATTATATTTATCTTTATATATATATATAGATAAATATATATTATATTTATCATTTATCTTTATATATATATATATATCTTTTTTATATATATCTTTAAGTGATTACGCAGGATATAGGAGTTTAATGACAAATCATGTTAGTGTTATAATCAGAAAATGATCCGTACCTCTATGTTGGAGCCTGAGCCCATCCTCGCACACACTGTGGATACTCCTAGCCATCTGTTCCTTTTCCAAGGAATTAGACTTGAGTGTTTTGATTACCAAAGCTGGCTTGCAGCCCACTGAGATATTGTGTTTTTAAGGGCAACATTGGAATTTCAGTATAGACTTTTCAGGTATGGTTGGAATTTTGTTTCTCTGTAGCTAAATGTATAAATAAGACTTGGGTGTGAAAATAATGTCATTTCTTGCTTTTTCATTGTTTTTAGTGGTGCCAAAAGCAAACCATATCTTACTGTTGATCAGATGATGGATTTTATCAACCTTAAGCAACGAGATCCCCGCTTAAATGAAATACTTTACCCTCCTCTGAAGCAAGAGCAAGTCCAAGTGCTGATCGAGAAGTATGAACCCAATGACAGCCTTGCCAAGAAAGGTCAGTGTGCTCCATTCTTCACGTGCCCAGAGAAGCCCGGCTTCTGAATGGGCCACACTCTGGCAGCTGGAGATGTTAAAGACTGTTTACCTCTGTTTCCCTGTATGTTTGCCTTTCCTTTGTGTCTGAGCTCTCTAACAATTTAGCCCGAGATAGGTTCGTTTGGTTGCTGTTGTTTTGTGTTGTTGTGGGGTTTTTTAATTTAATTTAATTTAATATATTTGTTTTTGTCTTTTG
The DNA here is from genome assembly GCA_009823505.1 of Rhizomys pruinosus. Lineage (NCBI taxonomy): Eukaryota > Metazoa > Chordata > Mammalia > Rodentia > Spalacidae > Rhizomys > Rhizomys pruinosus. Next base: position 156,629 of record VZQC01010223.1, read on the forward strand.
GAACAGGGTCTCCCAGTAGCCCCAGCTGACTTAGAACTCACTAGACCAGGCTTAGAACTCACAAAGATCTGCCTGTCCCTGTATCCTCAGTGCTGGGACTAAAGGCATTTACCACCATGCCAGGCTGACATACTTTTTTTGTTTTAACTTTACTGATTCACTTTTGTTGTTGTATCTATGGACACATGCAACATATTTTTCATTTCTTTCATCCCATATTTACCAAGTAATTGAATGCATTTTTTTCCTAAGGTAGTTTAATAATTTAAAGGTTATCTTCGGGGGTCATTTTATAAAAAGTTCTGGAAAGTAACCCATGGATTTTGTTGTTTTGTTTTGTTTTATTGCTTGCTTCTTTATTTTCCCCTAAATCTCCAAAACTGAAGAGAATGTCGAATCTACTAGAGTCTTATTCTAGTTTACAGTTTCTGACAAATTTTTCGACTTCAGAGAATATTCTGAAGTTTGGCATTATAGGTTTTAAAAAAATTAGTGTTGATAGAAAAGAAATTAGTCCAAAAAGTGTATCAGAAAGACAAGTCTAAGTTACTTGGAATTTTTTTTTTTTTTGAGACAGGGTCTCCCTATAGCCCCAGCTGTCCTGGAACTCACTCTATAGACCAGACTGGCCTTGAACTCACAGAGATCTGCCTGTCTCTGCCTCCAGAGTGCTAGAATTAAAGGCGTGCACCATCACACCTGCCTTAAGGACAATTCTTAGCCACCATGTGTGTGCTGGGAATCAAACCCGGGTCCTCTGCTAGAGCGGTTGGCACTCTTAACTGCTGAGCCATCTCTCCAGCCCCTTCTGGAAATTATAAGACTTATACTTTTGATTCTGGAGAAATTAAGTTGCAAGGTATGCAGAATTACCATTCCAACATTACAGATACAGCTGAATAAACAGCCTGACTCTAATTATAAGAGTGGGCCCAAACTCAGAGAGCACCAGTTCCTCAAGATGTCTCCTGGAACTGTGCTGTTGAGCCAGACTTCACCCATACTTTTATTTAAAACTATTTCCCCAGCTTCAACTGGGAAATTACAAGCTTTGACCCACCCTTACCAGGCAGTGTTGTCCTTTCATCCCTTGACCCAAAACATCTCATCTTACAATGTCAAGCATTCTTCTCAGTTTGCAATGTTTTCAATGAAGTTGCACTGCCTTTCAGAGCTTTGATTTGTTAAGTCTCAAGCATACACACATTCATTTCCTATCTTGGATGTAACAGTAAATTGAGGTTCAAGGTCAGGTGCCCAGGTTACACAAGCACACAGCTCAGTGAGCTTACATACAGTACCTTTCAGTTGTAAAGTTAATTAAAAGTCATTGATCCAGATTCTGTCCATTTTGTAAAAGTCATTCCTAAAAAAAAAAAAAAAAATCATGAACAGTTCATTCATTCAGTAAGTCTGGCAAAGGTTAGTTGCTAGGAGTTTTCAACAATATTTAACAACACAGTCCCCAGACAAGACCTTTGCCTGTTCTTTGACCAGAGAGACCGTGTCTCTTTTACCAGAAAACTATTGTGTTATAACTGATATTATTGCAAATGTCTAGATGTTCTATAGGGAAGAAAACAAAGTAAAATTAACCAATTATTGAAAAGAAATGAATCTCACATCAATGCGCAGATGCTTTACATGGTGAAAGAAATAGCAATCACAAGCTTATAGCTACAAATGAGGACGGGTGTACTGACTCTCACACAATGCACTGATTCTGGAATAATTCCTCTAAATTAAAAAAAAGTATTTATTAGGTATAAAATAAAATATTTTGCTCTATTATTTGGGAATTTATAGATGACTCTGTTTAGTCTTTGTTGATATTCTTGATCAAGCACTTTGTCTTGGTAAATTGGCATTATTTTTATTGTTGCCATGGAGGTGAGGTCAGTAAAAGGAACCATGTGACCCAACAGTATGCCTCTCTAGTCATCCCTAAAGTCAATGCCCTCTTTCTTAGTGCCCCACCCATTTCTCCTCACCTTCAAGCAGGAAGCAACTTCTTGGAGATGTTGGCATTCCCCTTATGAAATCCAAAGTTCCCCAAGAACAACTAATGCACAGTGAGATAATAATACATAAGCTCATGATGATGGTTTCATGAAACCATCAAGGCCATAGGGATATGGCCTAATGATATTGTTCGTTGTGGTGGTTTAAATAAGAATGTCCCCCATAGGCTTTAAGTATTCAGACATTTTGTCCCCAGTTTATGGCACTGTTCTGAGAGGTATGGCCATTCTGAAGGATGTACATCATTAGGGGTGGGCTTAGTGACTTCAAGCCTTGCCAGTCTCCAGTCTCTCTCTCTCTTGACTTCCTGTACTCATTGTGAGATGTGAACCTCGGCTTTCTGCTCCAGCCCTGGCCACCATGCCTCCCACCATAATGGACTCTGATTCCCTGGAACCGTCAATAGTCAGCTCAAATAAACTCTTCCTTTTTTAAGTTCCCTTGGTCATGATAGTTTTATCACAGCAACAGAAAAGTGACTAATACATTCATGAAGCCTCTGCATCCTTAATGCACATAGAGGCACCATAGAACAAAGTCGTCTTAGTACTTAACCTCTATGTTCCTGGAGACTTTTATCCTCAGAATTGAAGAGGGAAGAGTTCTTGATGGACTTTTTGTGAGTTTAAAATAATGTCTGCAAAAAAGTGTCTGGCCCATGTGATGTTGTAGTCAAAGTGTTCCATCTACTCCATTTATTTTTTATTTTATTTTATTATGTTTTTTGGTCTTTTTGAGACAGGGTCTCCCTGTAGCCCCAGCTGTCCTGGAATTCACTCTGTAGACCAGGCTGGCCTTGAACTCACAAAGATCCACTCCATTTATTTAAGTGTAGAGCATTGTTTAATTTCTCCGGTGTTTTCATCCAGGTGTCCTCTAGATCATAAGGTACTTAGGGCTTATGTTGTCTTTTATTTCCCCCAAGAAAGTGGGCTTCTTCAGGATGCATTATTTATTATAGGATTGTAGGTGTGATCTAATCTCTTAGATAAAGCATCTGTGCCCCAACTTAAGAATTCCCCCCTAAGGGGGTGGAGAAATGGCTCTGGGGTTAAGAGCACCAGCTGTTCTTGCAGAGGACCTGAGTTTCATTCCCAGAACCCCCATGGTGGCTAACAACTGTTTGTAACTCCAGCTCCAGGGAGTCTGATGCCCTTTTCTGACTTCTGTGGGCATTGCATAACATGGGTGCACTTATACACCTGCACGCAGTATACTCATAGACATAAAATAAAAATAACAAGTAAAATATTAAAAAAGAATTCTCTCTACCATAAACCCCAGGTAGTACATGAGAAGGTCAGATGATTTGATGCCTAACACCAAGAAGTGGCAAGACAGCCAACCACCTACTAATATAGGAGATGTTCCTTCTGCCACCTCAGAGTACCCAAGTGACTAATAAGCAGATCTGGTTGGCTAGAACTATGACACCTTCCCCTCCACATTCCATATTGAAGAAATTCAACTCACCAGTAGTCAAGTAGTCAAACTGCAAAAGACCTCAGTAGGGATACTTCAACTACAAAGCTTAGAAACAAAAAGGGCTTGGGATAACTGGCCCATTTTAAGGATAAAGTGAGATTATGGGATTACTATTTATTTTAGCACACAGTAGTCATAAATTATCATCATTATTTAAAACAAGACAAAATACAAATGAAAAGGAAATATCAGGTTGTTTTTGAGAATGACAGTCTTTCTCCAGAAGCTGGGGTCCTAGAAGCTGCTCTGAGCCAGTGGCTTTCAGGTTCCGGCCTCACAAATTTGAAGAATGACGTCACAGACCACACAGGGTTTTAGAGAGGTTTATTGTAGATTCATAGGTAGTAGCTAAAGAGAGCCATGCTATTTGAGTTAAGCAAGCACAAAGGTCAGCCACATGGTGGTATCGGGACTGTAGAGAGACGGTAAGGAAGCCCAAGGTACGGAAGAAGTACACTTAGGTTCTGGCCAGTATCCAGAAGAAAGATGAGAGAGAAGTAAAAGTTATTCTTTTCTGAGTCAAGACTCAGAAAGGTCAACAGACCCAACAGAGCCTTTGGGCAGCACCCTGGATGTCTCCAACAAAGGCAGCAACTTCTGGGAAGGAAAAGTACATTATCTTCCTAAAGCAATAAATTACTCCTTTTTCTTTAGCATGGCTTAAGGTGAGCCCAACTTTCTAGCAGGTGTCTCCTGGCCAGGTGATTGAGCTGCTCATCTAGATTTACTCTTAAGGAGGAGACTATGGCACAGCTCCATCTAGCGGTAGATTCCATGCCTTACTCTAACCATACTGGAAGGAGCACATACTCTGGTCCTGCTACCTCAGACTTCCATCAGACCAGTATTCACTCATTCATTCATGACTTCAGCACTGAAAAACCTTGTTAATGAAAAGCAAGAGATAGTAGACTATGCCAGATCAAAAGATAAAATCTCTGCTTCTAAAGGCTTGCACTCACTGGGCATAGTAGCACATATCTATAATCCCTGTATTTGAGAGGCTGAGACAGAAAGATCACAAGTTCAAGGCCAGCCTGAGAGTCACAGCAAGACCTGTCTCCATATAAAAAACAAAAACAACAAACATGAAGGGTTTGAAGATTCTATATATTCTTTTGTTAAAAAATGATATGAATACAAATAACTTCTAAATTCCAAGGTAGACATAAATCATTTGAGGCCTTGTCGAATTTAATTTCTCGATTCTTTGTATTTAACAAACTACTGAGCAATGCTGAGTCTGCCTACCATGGCCATGCTGACCAGCCAGGCTTTGAGTGGCACTGTGCATCAGGAAGCTGGAGCAACGTCTTCCTGTGGAGAGGGACAGGGAAGGAGAGGAAGTTCAGGTTGAATTCATTTCAACAGAAATGAACAAGTTTTCTGGGGACAAGGTAGCATTCTTTTGTTCATTCCCTCAACCAACAAAGGTTTCTTGGGTATATATAGTTAGTACAAAAAATTTTAAGACAGTACCTTAATGATTCACACAAGCTGTCTGAAGACATCTCAGGACAGAGAAATACATTTGGACACAGGATCCACACAACTGTTTTTATAAATCTCTCATTAACCGCACAAAGTAAATCTCACTTTTCAATATCAGCATTTATTTCTTTAACCCAAAAGCTAGATAAAATTATTTTTGAGGTTGAGCTATTTTATGTGCTGCTATATGGGAACAAACAGTATTAGAGATTATTTTCTTGTATTCACTTTTATCTCATAGTCAAAGGAATAATGATTTTGAAATTTATCTGTAGGATGGAGAAATTGCAATGCTTTAGACACTAAGAGTTTGGAATCTTTTATCCAAAGACAAAAATCAATTAAAAAAAAAATGAGTTTGTAGTTGCTAACATGTTGTTTGACTTTAGGATATATTTTTTAAAAAAAACTTCATTTTGTTTCTTTATTAGATAAAATAAGTAAATTTCATCAATGTAAAATTTAAGAAAGTTTTGACTTGAATATGATGGTTGGTATGGATCTATAAGGAAATGGTTGCTTTTAATTAACATGTGGCCTTAAAACTGCGCATGATGTTAGGCAAGACAGATAGCTCAGAGAGTATGAACACTGTCTGCTTTTGTAGCGGATCCAGGTTCAGTTCCCAAAACCCACATGGCAGCTAACAGCTATCTTTAACTCAGGCTAACACTCTCTTCTGGTCTGCATGGGCACTGCATACAGGGATGTACTTACATACATGCAGGCAAAACACTCATACACATAAATCTAAAGATAAATAAATTTTTAAAAATTTAAATGCCCACAAAGACTAGAGATATAACTCAGGAGTAGAGTTGGTCTAGCGTGAGTGAAGCACTGGTTCAGTCCCCAGTACTAACAAAAATAAATAAATAATATTTAAAAAAAAACATGAATATTTTTGAAGGACCCAAGCTGAGATTTTGAGGTCAAATGTTTTACTTAAGCCTTGCTGTCAGCATGTCCTTCAAGAAAAAAGTTTATAACTTTAAATCAAGTATTTTTTATCAATAAACAAATGAAAGAATATGACATCATAGTTTAAGGTGATATCATAATTTGCTTTCCTCTGCTGCTTTCAATTTGACTTGGCTCCTCAATGTGCCCCAAAATCAATTAGTTTGTTCATCTTAGTACTGACTAGCAAATTCCATCATATTATCTAAGAAAGCATTCTATATTGCCTCTATCTCTTATATAAATGTGAAGCATAAGAAACACACATAACTGTGTGATATAACATGAATATATATATTCCATATATAATATATAATATCAAGAATATATAATATCAAGAAATATATTGAAAGGAGGTTTCAAATGAATAAATAGTACACACAGCTGATATATGTTAATGTTTATTTTATGTACATTTTCAAACTAAGTAAAAGGTTAAATTTTAATGAAAAAAATCAATGTGGTTAAGACAGAAAACCAATGCTATGTAACCATAGGCTAGATGACTGAACAAGCAACTCAGAGAAGTGTAAATGATCCAGAAGAGATGATAGCCTTCGCTGCTATCAGCCTGCTGTAGTTAGCATGTTGGCCATATTTCCACACTGGAATTTCTGTTTGGAAGATGTATCTATCAGTTATAAATAGTCCAAGCATTTCCATGCATTCTAAGCCAAATAGTCACATATTTGACTTCCACAAAGAGAAGGGTTTTAATCTTGTTATACAGAATATTATTCTCGAAGGAGTTTGTCTTATTTTTTCAATGTAAAATCAGATATTTAGAAATGTTCCTGACCCAGTCAACAAATGCTTCTTCCTTGCCAAGCTGTCTATACCACAGACCTAAGTATTCCTGACATGAGAATAGATAGCGACCCTTGCCTGTCCCAAACAAGAAGGTCATGCATACTGTAATTTGGGGACTAATGCCTTTTTAATCACTTATAGTCTTCAGATAAATGAAAGTGAGTTAAAATTAGCATGAAAAACAAGATAGTTCTATCAATGCCTTTGATAACAGAATATAAACCTCAAAATTGAACTGATACCCATGGAAGCAAGCCAAGTTTGCTAAAACTGCCAAACCAAAAGAAGACAGTTGAATTTGATTATGTTCTTACTCTTTTGTGAAGGTGTGCATAAGTGTTTGCTAAGTATCTTAACTGATCTAGCAGCATATATTATTAACAGATGTTTTGTGTGCCAATCTTTTTAAAATACTTTTTTTTTAATTTTTTTTAATTTTTTATTTATTTCGGTATGTGCATGAATGTACTGTCTGCATGCAGGTCTGTGCACCCGTGTCGTGCAATGCCGCGGAGGTCAGAAGAGAGTCTCGGATTCCCCTGGAACTGGAGTTCTCCTGAAATTGGAGTTTCAGACGGTTCTCGGCCGCCATGTGGGTGCTGGGGATCGAACCCGGGTCCTCTGCAAGAGCGGTCGGCGCTCTTAACCGCTAGGCCATCTCTCCAGCCCTTAAAATACTTTTATTGATGATTTGTGTATTTCATACATTATCTTTCAGTCCAATTTAGACACATTCCCCTTTCCCTGCCCCCCGTCGCACCCCAGTTCATGCCTTCTGCCATACGTGTCTTGCATCTTTCTCTCAGTCTTTCCAAAGTTTTTCACTGCAGAGGCCTGTTGTTTGAGGCAGAATTTAACTATAACAATCAGTTCTTTGACCCAGTCTTTTACGTTATTGTTGTTCCCTCCCCTTTGTATTGTTCCAGCATATGCCTATATAACCATCACATATGTATCAAAATTATGACCTCCAAGAATAAACTGTATGTTAATTCCAAAATATGTTTAAGCATTCGCATTTTCCCCTTTAATTTTATATTACTCTAAGGTATGAATACGTACCTTCCACCCATATACAATAATTGCAGAGTCTGAAAATAAGTGGTAGGTCAGTTCTAGAGCCCATTAAGAGATTCACATTATAACAGCACAGTTGCTTTCAGCAGGTAAATGGATGGAACTACAAGACATTATGCTAAGTGAAGTAACACAGTCCCAGAAAACAAATGACAAATGGTATTCCTCATCTGTGGATGCTAGCACCAAAGACCTAGTAGTAAGGCAAACTGAGCAATATATATATTTTCTTTTACCTGAAAGCAACTGTACCATTATAATGTGAATACCTTAATGGGATCTAGAATTAACCTACCACTTATTTTCAGTCTTTGTAATTATGGTATATGGGGGGAGGGTATGCATGCATACTTTAGAGTAATGTAAAATTAAAGGGGAAAATGTGAATTCCAAAAATGGTTCCCCTCATTTGTGGATGCTAACACCAAATGCCCAGTTGAAAGGCAAGCTGAACAACATTATTGTTAGATTTCTTTTTATCTGAAAGCTCCAATCTTTTTTTCATCAATTCTTCCTCTTAAATTATTTATAAGGTGTGCTGTATAAAAACCTCCTCCCTGTTTTACTGCATTTAAATCATAAACCTGAAGCTGTGTAATCCCATTTAGTATTTGATCAGTACTTAGGGAGATAATGGTTTAAGAGCTGAAATAAACTCAAAATTATGATGGCACCATAATTTGCTTTTCATCAAAGCAGTAGAGCATTTTCCACCAAGTAGAGTAGGCTAAGATAGCAATGCTTATATCAGTAGTGAAAACTCTACTGGTATTTTCGATATTGTTTTACTTTTAATATCTTATTTATTATTTTTCTTTTCTGAGTGTCTTGTCTGCCTGTGTATAAGTGCACCCATGTTGTGCAATGCCTGCAGTGAGAAGAGGGCATTGGAGTCCCTGGAACTAAAGTTAGGGATGGTTGTTAGTCACCATACAGGTGCTGGGAATCAAACCCAGGTCCTCTGCAAGAACAGCCGGTGGTCTTAACTACTGACACATCTCGCCAGCCCCCAATACTGTTTTATTTTAAATTCTAATACACTTTGATTATATTGGAACATTATTAACACCAAGAAGCAGGCAGAGTGTGATGGAGTTCTGGGCTTGGTGATCCTGTAAACAGCATTAGCAGGCAGAGCTCTTTCATCTGAAAATAGCAGATATATAACTCCCACTGAAGCACAGATAGGAGTTTACTCACACTTACAAACAGAGTCAGGGTTTCTGTGACTTCAAGCACAACAATCCAGCAGCTCAAATGACATCATCCAAGATTATCTTTTCTTAAGTACCTCATGATTTCACTTCTATGTAGAGTCTGAAGGTAACTCAAGGAAGTAGAGAGTTAGTTACCTGGGGCCTAGGCAAGACAAATGGAGAAAGGTGATGGGAGGGTACCAAATTCCAGTTAGGAGAAATAAGTTTTAGTGATTTAATGATGACTGTAGTAAATAACAAGTTACGGTTTATTTCAAGATAGCTAAAAGACATTTTAGAAGTTTACAACACAAAAATAACTATCTGAGGCTATAGTTCTGCTAATTCAGTTGATTTCATCATTCTGCAATGTAGTCCTATATTAGAATATCCAATTGCTATATTAGTCCTATATTAGAATATCCAATTGCTAAGGGAATAATGTGTGCTGGGGGACAGAGAGTTACATTCTTCAAAGTCATAGTCAGTGTTAAGTCATACATATTCAAGTAAATAATCCCTCCCCACATTCATGGGAACAACCAGAATTAACTTCACTGAAACATACACATACAACAAGACCTCAAAGTAGGAGGGGGCTTGTTGGGTAGAGGGTTCCAGCAGGAAAGAGAGGAATGAGGGATAAATGAGCAAAAACTCAGTATATTCATTATGGAATTGTCAAAGAATAAAAAATGAAATAATAAGTTTAAAATCAAATTGTATTCCATAAGTGTACAATATACATAGGTCTTAGAATTTATTGCCATTAACAACAAGAATAACGTGTCCCTGGTTCTGCTCGACATCTCTGTATGAGCTATTGCTCTTGAGCAGATTCTTTTGAGGTGATGTGATAGCTACCAGCAGCTGCAGGCCTATATCCCAAGCTATCTCAATATGTAGAAACTCTTCTTAGTCATGGTTCCATCAAAAGTCTTAGCATGCTGAGCTTGGTCTAGTTCACCCAAGGTCACTCCTAAGCTAAAATCACTGTTTCATAGACAGTAAAATAAAAGAACTGGAGAGATTCAGGCCATAGGATTCTTAGAGCCAGTAAAGGTTTAGCTACCTAAACCATAAGCCACATGGCCTGGTAAATAGAAGTTCCTCACAGTTCAAATGGGTGATGCTCACCAGACAAAGGAAACTTATTGTAAAGCAAACTAAAAAAAAAAATAGATCTCATGTTTTGGTTTGATTCTGAACACCCCTCATAGCCTCGTGATTTGACCCTGGTTCCCTAGCCTGTAGCATTAATTTGGAGAGCCCAAGGAAGATTTAGGAGATAGATAGGGTCTGGCTAGAGTTAGTGTTGGTCCTTTGAAGATTATTCATGTTCCAGGTTCCTGTCACACTCTCTCATTTCTCGCCCCCCCCCAGGGTGGGTGTGAACAGCCTCAGCCACAAGCTCTTGCCACCAGAAAATGGGTCTGTTCTACCATGTCTCACTATTCACCACTTTGATGGACTGACACTTTCTAAAATCATGGGCCAAAGTACATGTTTATCTGCTAAAATATCCCATTAATATATCCCTCTAGAACTGGGTCAAAATGGAATCTAAGCATTGGTCTTTAAGCTGCTTTAGCCTCTTTGACCAGGACCACTCACCACATCTTCTCATCTTTAAATGGTTCCCCAAAAGAATTGCTCAGAGAGCTAAATATGCTCTGTGTGGCAAGAAGTCTCCACATATTCTCACTCTCTAAACAGTGTGGGCCTGAACAAAAATAATTATCAGTATCTACCTACTGAATTATTTTGAGCCATTTATGTACAACAGTCAAAGCTCTGTTCAAGCATTGCTGAATATTGTAATATTTTTTGACTTACGGGCTTATTTCACTTAGTAAGTTTTAAGTTAGGATCATTTATTAATATAACTTGCATGTTGGATCTTTGCCTAAATATTTTTTTCTGGATCAATATTTCTTTTGTATGAATTTTTAGATAGAATTATGATTGTTATAAACATAAAGATTTCTTATATGTATTATTTATTTAGTTTTTTCAAGTATCACAATGTTTATTGATAGATACAAGTATATAAAATCAGGGCATGAACATGATTTGATAAATTAAGTAGACTTAACTACAATACTATAATAAGGGACCAATTCAAATTCTCACCATTTGTTTCACACCCACAAAAACCACTTCAAGGGCATTAACAATCTCTCAAATCTGGTCAGTTTTGTGCAAGTAAACCATGTTTCTTTTTAAAAAGGCTTATGCACTTGCCCAGGCTCAAGGATATTGAAATCTAGCACCGAAAAAGCCCATTACTAGAGGTAGAAATACAGACAATATACTATTACGGCAACAAACCAATTAACAAGTTAAGGATTTTCTGTAACAACCAATGGATAATCTAATATTGCAAAAACTCAAGTATTACTGAGAAAAGTGTGTTTCTACAGTATTCAGTGTTGCTATTCAGTTTTCTAACTTTAAACAGCCTTATGATAACTGCAGCATAGAAAGGTCCTTGAATAGGACTGCCTCTGTTGAAGAACCTATGATGTAATTATTGCATAACTGCTAATCGTATACTATCTAAACATTAAAGATATTCCTAAAATAAAAATAAATTATAGAAATAGATAAGACATAATAAAAACAAACAAAAAAAAAAAAAAAAAAAACAAAAAACTTAGGCAGAAGGAAAACCCTTCCTGACGTGCTTCTGCTTTAAAAATTGTGCCCCCAAATGAAGTCCATTAAACACCCCACTCTCTGTCTGATTCCCCCTGCAATGGCCTCAGTCTACTCCAGGTAATCAACAATGTCAGTCCATCTTCTGAGGAGGCTGAATTCCCATTAGCTGCCTAGTTCACAAGCTGGGTAAATCTCAGCAAGTCCTCAGTTCCCATTGGAAGGCTTAAAAAGTAAAAAAAGCTGTACTCAATGTCTTTGGGATGTCCTAAAAGCAGTGGCATCTACGCAGAGCATATGCGCCTGCCTGTAAGAATTGAAGACAGGCAAAAAAAAAAAAACGTCTCATTTTTTTTGTTTTTTTTCGCTTGTTTGTCTTTTTACTAAGATCTCAAGTTTTGTGTCTCACATTACAGTTTCTCTGGTCCTTATTATTTCGGTTATTACTTTCTCCTTCTGGATGCTTGCAGGCCATACAGATAGCCCAGATTAACCAAGGATTTATTTTTTTGTTGAGGTCAGTGAGGAATTGATTCCTCAGGGGTCTCTTGGGGTTTTTGGGGGGGAAGGGGTAGGAGGGCCCCTTGCTTCTTTCAGTCCTTCATTCCCCAGTTCCATCCACCTGAAGACAAAATCAGGTCTTGCTAGACACAGAGCTTCCCTTCTGAAAGGATGAAGCCTGACTTTCCTCTTTATAGACGGGACACTGAGCTGAAGTCCACCTTAGTGGATCTCCAAAGACCTCCCTGAACAGGATGGACTGGTGACTACCTCTCTGCAGGGACTTTTCAAGAGATGCCCCACGTATAATCCCTTAGACTTGGTTGACCTCCTGGAGGGCAAGGAACAAAGTTTGTCCCCCAAAGTCCCTTGGCCAAATTGGTGAGGGACTTCAGGTATGGTCGTTAAGGCACCCAAAAGGCTAGAGTTGCACTAACCTTTACATTGCACCTATATTAACATTGACTCCTTTGGACAATTCAAACTGTATGTTATTTCCATATCACATTTCTGATTCTGCATCTTTCCATTTTAATCCCATATTACTCTAAAAGATGCCACATATCCCTCCATCATATACTAGAAGTCCAAGGTCTGAAAATACATGTTAGGTCAGCTCTAGAAACCTACTGTAGGGATATTAAACCTACTAATTACAATATATAGCACAGTTGTCTTTAGATCTGAGGAGATAATATTTACGATTGCTCATTTTGTCTTCACCTAGGTACTTGTCTAGCACCACAGATGAGGGATTACCATTTGTCTTTTGTTTTTCTGGACTGTGTTTTACTTCTCTTCAGCATAAATCTTCTAGTTCCATCCATTTATGCTGCAATTTCATGATGTCATCCATTCTTTACTGGCTGCTAGTACTCCATTGTGTAGATGTACCAACATTTTCTGTATCCACTCATCAGTTGAGGGGCATCTGGGTTGGTTCTAGCTCTTCGCTATTATGAAGACAGCTGCAATAAACATGGCTGTACATGTATCTCTACTGTAGAGAGAGTCTGATGGAATTACCTAGAAAGTTGTATGGCCTGGGTCAGGTGGTAGGCTCATTTTGAGTTCTTTTAAAGGTTCTCCATATGATTTCCAATGTGGTTATACAAGTTTGCATTCCCACCAGCAGTGGATGAGTGTTCCCTTTTCCCCAATACCCTCTCCATGCACATTTGCGTTGATCACAGCCATACCTTATCGGGAGTAGGATGATATCTTAAAGTGGTTTTAATTGCATTTCCTTTAATTATATTAGCGATGTGAACACTTTCTCTTAAGAGTTTCTCGGCCATCATCTCTGTTTCCTTGCTTGGAATTCTCTACTCAGCTCTTTACTTCCATCTTTTTGAGTGAGTCATTTGTTTTCTTACTCCCCTTTGTTTTTTTGAGTAGTTTTTAGATATGCTCTGTAGATGTACTCAGCAGTGAAGATTTCCTCCCACTTGTGGGTTTTCTCTTCACTTCCCTTATTGTTTCTTTTGCTGTAAGAAAACAAAAAACTTTTTGAGTTTAATAGGGTCCCAGCTTGTCAATTGTTGACCTTTTTCCTGTGCAGCTTGTCTGATTTAAGAACGTCTTCCCCTATTCCTATGTTCCTGTAAGTTGCTGCCAAACTTTTTTATCTAACACTTCAAAGTTTTGGCGGTTTCAAATTAGAGGTCTTTGATCCACTTGGATGTTGATTTTTGTGCAGGGTGAGAGGTGAGGGGTTTAATTTTTATTCTTTCTCAAGTGGGTGATCAGTTTTGCCAGCCACTTCTCCTGTAAGATGCTGTCTTTCATACCATTGAGTCTTTTTGCCCCCTCCCTGTCAAATATAAGGTGGCTGAAATTGTATATGTGCTCAAGTTTGATTCTTCAGTTTTGTTCCATTGGTCTACAGGTCTCGTTTTTTCTGCCATTACTAGGTTTTTATGACTATAGCCCTGTAGTATAGTTGATGCCTGGTATAGAAAATCCCCCCTGTAATTGTGTTTCAACTCAGGGCTGACTTGCAAACTTGGGGTTTTTTGTGTTCCATATGAATTTAAGAATTTTTTTCCAAGCCTGTGAAGAATGTCCTGAGATTTTAATTTTCGGAATTTGCAATTGAATTGATATATTAAATTTGGGTAGGAATTGGACTTTTAACCATACTTAATTTTTCCAATCCTGAGCATGGGAGGTTTTCTCCATCTTCTGATTGATGTCTTCTTCAATTCTCCTTCTTAGGAGTTTAACATAAAGAATTTTTACTTGATTTCATTAGAAAGATTTTCATTTGATTCTTCCTTTGTATCACTGACTTCTCAATATCTTATACTTTTAAAAATATTTTATTTATTATTTTTATTTTAATGTGTAGGAGGGTATTGCCAGCATGTATGTAAATGCACCCATGTTCTTCAATGCCTGTTGATGTCAGAAGAGGGCATCAGATGCCCTGGAACTGGAATTAGGATGGTTGTTATTGGACATGCAGATGCTCCTGAAACAGACCCTGGTCCTCTGCAAGAGCATCCAATGTTCTTAAACACTGAGCCATCTCTCCAGCCCAGATTTTTTAAAAAATTATATTTCTCCAGCACAATTTATTCTTCTCCAGGTAGAAATTTTAAAAATTAAGGATAGGCTGGTTTTGTAGCTAAGTTGTTAGAGTGCTTACCTAGCATGGACTAGGCTCCATGTTCCAACCCTAGTACCACATAAATTGGGAATAGCAGAACACTCCTGTAATCCCAGCACTTGGAAGGTAGAGGTGGGAGAATCAAGTACTCAAGATCATGTCTGGCTACATAGCAAGTTTAAGGCCAGCCTGGGCTACATAGCAAGTTTAAGGCTAGCCTGGGCTACATGAGACCCTACCTCAAAAAAATTAAAAATGATGATTATTACAATATCCTTGTGCATCCTTGAGAAATCAAACCTGCCTGAACTAAAGAAAATGTCTGGCATCGTGGTATAGTCAGGCAACCTCAGGCAAGCTGCTTTCCTTCTTCATCTCCAGCGCTTCATCTGTGAAGTATGATGACACCTACATCACCCTGACATCAGGGCTCCTCCCATTTCCCCCGGCACACACTGCCTCACCCCAGACACCAGCATCCTTTCTCTGGATTTTCTCTCCATCCAGCCATAGCCAGGCTGGAGTTCCCTGGAATGTAGCTGAAGCTTGGATACCTCAGCTTCCTTGCCCCCTGCAACCCTGCATGGTTCTGAAGCAAGTTGTCGTCCTTTTCATAGACTGCCTTGGGTACACTGAGCCTTATACACCCACAGTATAACCTGCCTGCTACCCTTCAATGTATTACTTTGTTTTCTTCTTCTTACCTCCACTCCTATTTCCTGGGGTCACTTCCCAAATAAACTATTTACACCTACATCCTCATCCCAAAGCTGACCCTTGGGAAGACTCTGTACTGGGTAATCAACACCCTAACAAAAAAAATGTCAAAAGTTAGGTATGAAAGACAGGAGTGGTGGTACATGCCTTTAACTTTAGTTCCAGCATTTGGGAGGCAGAGGCAGGCGATCTCTGTGAGTTCAAGCCAGGCTGGTCTACATAGTGACATCCAGGCCAGCTGGGGCTACAGGGAGACCTGTAAAAAAAAAAGTGAGAAATGAGTGGGCCAGAGAGATGTCTCAGTGGTTAAGAGAATTGGCTGCACCTACAGAAGACATGTGTTCAAATCCCAGCACCCACATAGCAGCTATCAGCTATCTGTAACTGCAATTCCAAAGGACCCATCAACCTCTTCTGGCTTCCATGGGCATTGCACAACATGAGTGGCCTTTCATATATGCAAGCAGAACACTCATACACATGAAATAAAAATGAAGTTTAAATAAGTGAGAGATGAGTGAGGTGAGGGTAGCTAAGCTTTGCTAGAAACAAATGAAGAAAATGTGTCTCTGCCCATTTCTTCCAGCTTGTCATTCAATTCTCTTCACTGATCATGAAAGGCTCATCCATGGCTTCCAATCATGTATTTCCTCTCTACAACTATTTATGCCAAACTCTCAGATCATAGACATGGCAAGTGAGGAGGAAGTAGTATTGTAACCAGGGCTCCTATTTTCTCTGTTCTACACAGTGCAGTGGAGCCCCACGCAGGCCTTCCAGCAGTACCTGCTTAGAAAGCAGATCGAGTACTGACACTGGAAATTAGCATTTGGCATCTGTCGCCATAGTTTTCACATTTGTCCTTGAGGAAGCATGCTCTTCTTTGTGCTTCTACCAATGAAGTGAGACAAGAAAGGCCAGTGTGTGGAGGGAGAACATTGGAGAAGCACCGTCTGGGTTAAGCAGAGAAGAGCCAAGAGGACAGTGAGTGGTTCAGCCCTCCTTTCCCCTGTGCCTCCTCCTGCCCAGCCCTGGTTCAGCAGGCACTTTTGCAGAAACCCCGGGAGATGCAAGATGCTCAATTTAAAAACTGTTCAGCTAGAGGAAATATTGACCATTTTAAAGATCTGCCTCACAGTCAAGGCAGTGGCCACTTACCTGTGTGTGTGTGTGTAATTACTTGCATAGCAGCTGAGGAAATAAAAGAACCAAAATCACCAAACAAAGTCAAGGAGCGTGAGATAGACTTTCTTCTCAAGACAAAGACAGATGAAAACTGTTATGACTTAGCTCATTTTTCTCATGCTTTAATTTACTACACCGAAAAGCTGTTGAAGGCCACTCTAGGGTTTTATTGATTAGGATCCTATTTAAATTCCACCTATTGACTTTCTAGCCCCTGTGGAAGGTCACAAAGGAATGGCACTGTCAAGCCCCAGAGCCAGAGTTTCTTATGTTCATAGACTTAAGTATTTGAAATTGGCTAAGAATGGAAAATCTAACTAAAAGCCCACTGTTTTCTAGAACAGCCCCAGGGTCTGCTGTTCACTCTGTGACTGCCAGCACTTTACCTTCTCTTTCTGCATTTCCTTCATTTCCAGGAGGCAGGGATGGAGGCTAAGAGAAGACAAGGCCTGGCCTAGGAAACCCCACTGCTTTCCTCGTCCAGCCTTGCTTTGGTGACCTCCCCATCTGCTGCCCAGCTTGGCTCTGTCCAGAAATTCACAGCCATGTCTGACCGCAGCTTAAATTCCTTTGTTCAGAAAATAGCCGCACAGGAAAAGTATAAATAGTAAAAGGCAAGAAAAATGCCAGTCTCAAGGGGAGGGAAGCGAGTCTGGCAGCTAAGCTACCCACAGTATTTGTGTCTTGTTACCTCCTCTTCCCTCGTCAGATGAGGGCTCCCCGGATACACAATCTATTGAGAGAACACACACACACACATATACACACGCACACATGCACATGCGCACACACGCACACGAGCACACACACACACACAATGGTAATTTTTCCTTTCCATGTTACCTCCCAACAGAACATGGCAGTGACAGCTGCTGCTGTTAGACCATTCCTCTTAGCTGAAGTCAGATGGGACCCTGGCCCTAGAAGAGGAACAGCTAGGCAGGTGGCTCTGTTCTGAGAGAGGGGCCACCAAGCCACAGGCATCTGATCCCCAACACTTCAATCCCCAGAGTCTAATTTTGGTAATAGTCAATTTGTACCAATTAAGTAAGAGGGAAACGCTGAATACAGGGAGCAAACAAGTCATGATCCCAGGGAATGCAGAGTGGATGGTCAATGTTAGCACACCACTGAGGAGCTGGAAAATGCGACAGCAGGGGATCACTCAGGAAGCTAAGAGTGACTGAGGATTTCACTGATGGAGTGTGGTGATTCTGAGAGCTCTGCCTTAACTCTGAATCCTCACAGTCTCAGGACTCCAGATACAAAGCAATTATCTCGAGGACAGTATTACTTAAAGGAAGCCTTAATTGAAGATGGACAAAATCAACCAGTCATGTATCTGTACATTGCTTCTCCTCATTTCCTCAAGAGCTAACTCTAAAAGAAAAACTAGAGTCCAAAGGTTTGAGAAGCAATCCTTGGAAACAGTAGCAGGGCCATAGGACTAAAAACAAAAAGAGAAGGCAGCAGGTGAGGGCTGTGTAACCATTGTGTACAACTCGAGCTCAGTACCAGAGTGAAGACCATGTTGGTATGTAGGACATCCATCCATCACTGTGTTTGAGGATGCACTGATGAAATGTGAACTTTCAAAGACTCCCAGGCTGCTGGACATACAGTGAGCCGTGAGGTAGAGAGATGCACATGGACATCCAGGCGCATCCTCCAGGTACCAAGAAGGCCTAGTATAATTTCCTTACCAGCAAAACAAATGTTCATTCTGATCACATTAGAATAAAAAAGGACTTTCCACCCATCTCTGCAACAAATATTCTGCAGTTGAGCATGCCTATAACCCTGGCTACTTAGGGGGCTGATTCAAGGAATCTTAACTTGAAGGCTAGCCTGGGCTACAGGGTGAGTTTAAGGCCAGTCTAGGCAATTTAGGAAGACCCTGTCTCAAAATAAAAGTAAAACAAGGACTGGGAACATAGGTCAATGGTAAATCACTTTTCTTGCATTCATTAAGGCCCTAGATTTGACTCTAGGTACAGGGAAAAAAAAAAACAACAACAACAAAAAAAAAAAACCCTCTATGCCAAAGAAGATCTCCCATGGTACCTGATCTTTACCCAGCTCTTGTTAAAAAAATATACCTAATGCAGTCTCACAAACACCTGAAAGTTAAAAATATGCATTGCACAGCTCATTTAAGAACTACTAGTCGGGGCTAGAAGATGGCTTAGTGGCTAAGAGCACTGGCTGCCCTTGCAGAGGACCTAGGTTCATTCCTAGCACTCACATGGCAGCTGACAACTGTCCATGATTCCAATTCCAGGGTAATCTGACTTCCTCTTCTGACCTCTGTGGACATTGTACAACTACAGATGCCCACCACAGCATCTGTTCCAAAAAGTGAAATCAGACCAGGGGACCCTTGACTTGTGCTGTGCAAGAGCACTTCCACTGACCTCCTGAGAGTCTTTATTGGAAACTCAGAGTTCACACAGAGTTTCCATATGATAAGTGCTTAAGCAGTATAAAACACATAGGAATCTTCCAATCATAATAGAAAGAAAATGGCACAACCTGCCCAAGGCTGTGGCAATCGGTCCAGTAACAGATCTCCTTTGATGTATGCAGAAACATAAAGGGGGTGGGGAGGGCTACCTACCTGTCCTGATATTCCAAAGACAGCTACATCCTGGGAACAGACTTCCCCCTTCTCAAGCCTCCACATCAACAAAGTCCAAAGAATTCTGTTAACTCCTAGTGGGCCAAGTGCTGGGAACCTGTTAACTACTGGTGGGCAGTGCGTTATTATCTTTAAGGGACAAGGGGGATCAGAACAGAAGTGCCCTTGCTCACAGGCAGGCAATACACATAAAATAAAAATAACAGATAAATAATTTAAAAAAAAGAACTACTGGAGTTAGATGCAGAGGCAGTGGCCTATAATCCCAGGGTGTTCAGAAAGCTCCTGAGGAGGAAAGTGAGATTTGTCCTGCTGTTTTAAGAACTCTACAAAACAGGAACCCAAATGAGGGGCAGATAGAACTGGGTGGTACTGGGTGGTACGTTTTGTTCTATAGTAGCTCACCAGAAAGCATGAAAGAACACACTTCACCTGGGCTTGAGAGTGGAAGAGATGTGAAGAAAGGGAAGACTTTGCCCCTGCGAAGTCAGCATCCCCTTCGTCGTCATGGACATTCCGGTTAAGGATTTAGAACACTTTACCTCCTTTACATTATTGTAAGGACCATACAACAGCCCAACAGCGCAATAATGAAATGTGACGGGACTCCCGTTCCCTGCTAGTCTAGTTTGCCTTCAATCGCTGTGATGAAACGCTCTGACCAATACCAGGTTGGGGAGGAAAGGGCTTATTTAGCTTACATCTCCCAGGGCACAGTTCACCACTTAGAGAGCTCAAGGAAGGAACTCGGGGCAGGATCCTGGAGGCAGGAGCTGAAGCACAGGCCATGGAGGAAAGTTGCTTACTGGCTTGCTCCCCTGGCCCACGCTCAGCCTGCTTTCTTCTTCTTCTTTCCTTTTTTTTTTTTTTTGTGTGTGTGGGGGGGTGGGGTGTCTTTTTAAGACAGGGACTCCCTGCAGCCGCAGCTGTCCTGGAACTCACTTTGTAAACCAGGCTGCCCCTGAACTCACAGAGATCTGCTGCCTCTGCCTCCCGAGTGCTGGGATTAAAGGTGTGCACCTCCACACCTGGCTCAGCCTGCTTTCTTATACAATACAGGAACAACTTGCCCAGGGGTGACACCACCCACAGTGGGCTGGGCCCTCCCACATCATTCAGGAATCAAGAAAATACCCCACGGTTGTGGCCACAGGCCAGTCCAATAGAGGCAATTCCCCAGTTGAGGCCCCCTCAACCCAGGTGTGTTACATTGACACTAAAGCTGTCCAGCACACCTACCTTATGAGACCTCTGCCTTCAAAGGATAAGGCAGTACTTAGGCAAGTCTATGGTCTAAAGGTAAATCCAAGGCTACACTGAAGGAAGAAAGGGGACTGAGGAAGAAGATACAGCGCAAAGAATGAGGCTATGCCTGGGATGAAAGGCAAATAAAAGCTTCCTTCTTTGCTTTCTTAGAGGGAGTTTGGTTGGTTGGTTGTTTCTCTGTTTTGAGATAGTAGTTTCACTAACTAGCCCAGGCTGGCCTGGAGCCTGCTATCTAGAACAAACTTCTATGTTGGTCTCAAACTTACAGCAGTCCTCCGCCTCAGCCTCCCATGTACTCAGAGCACGGGTAGGAGCCAGCATGCCTGGTTTATAAAGAAAGGCTCTAATCTAAATCTTGTCTGTATATCTCCATGTAAATTTAAAGAGACAGTTACATCTTCTTAGAGACAAAGTTTATCTGCCATGTCAAATAACAGAAGTTTGTTCGACTTGCCAAACAGGACACCCAGAAGTAAATAAATTCACAAATGTGAGGATATTTTTAAAAAGAGAAAGTGCTGGGCTGGAGAGATGGCCTAGCGGTTAAGAGCACCGACTGCTCTTGCAGAGGACCTGGGTTCGATCCCCAGCACCCACATGGCAGATGAGAACCGTCTGTAACTCCAATTCCAGGAGGACTCCAGTTCCAGGGGAATCTGACACTCTCTTCTCACCTCCACGGCATTGCACGACATGGGTGCACAAACCTACATGCAGACAGTACATTCATACAAATAAATAAATAAATAAAATTTTTTTAAAAAAAGGGAAAGTGCTAATCAAAGTTAGGTGTCATTATTAAGAACTTTCACACAAACCATATCAACAAGTACAGCTTAACACTGCAGGGCCACAGAGAGCTGTGGCAGCAGGGCGAAGGGTGACCTGAGGAGGATCTTGAGAAGAGCACACAGCCACTTAATGAGCAAAGTCACACCATACCTTAAGCTTGTATTTGTCCATAGTTGTGGTATTAGGGAAGTTTTTGCATCTGTGTGGGGTAAAATGAATGATCCTTTTTCCATGTAAGATATGATAATGCCTGAGAACATGTGTACAGCACACTAACTCCAAGACTGGATACAAATAAGGCAACCAGGGGCTGGAGAGATAGCTTAGTGGTTAAGAGCACTGGCTGTTCTTCCAGAAGACCTGGGTTCGAATCCCAGCACCCACATGGCAGCGAACAACCATCCGTAACTCCAGTTCCAGGGGATCAGACTCCCTCTTCTGTCCTCTGCAGGCATAGCATGACACAAGTACACTTATACACATGCAGGTAATATAATACAGTCATACATATAAAAATTAATAAATAAAAATGTTTTGGTCTTTTTGAGACAGGGTCTCCCTGTAGCCTCAGGTGTCCAGAACCTCACTATGTAGACCAGGCTGGCCTTGAACTCACAGAGATCTGCCTGCCTTTGCCTCCCGAGTGGTGAGATTAAAGTCGTGCACCACTACACCCAGCTAATAGATAAATTTTTAAAATTAAAAAAATAAGAAAACAAGAAAAGTTCATCTCCTATACAGAAACAGAATTGGTTAGCATTTGTAACTGGGAAATTTGTGCCCAAGCACAAAAAGGGGAACATTTTTAACAGATTATTTCTGAAAGCAGGCGAATAAATTTTGGTGAGCCCTGAGATGTCGGTGTCATCTGTACTTCCTTTCCCTGAACTGAGCTAGCGGAATCCACCAGGGCCACAGCACAGGAGTAAACATAGGCAAGGAAGAGCTCTCATTGCTGAGCCTGGAAATGACTTAAGAAGGTGCTAAGCCCTTGGGCTGGAAATGTTCCAGCAACGTCTAGAATCACTACAGGAAGTGAGGACTGAACAATGACGACGCCGAATGGATTTTCGACCACCTAATCCCTGGGACATCCGAACATGACTGCCAGATCCGGCCTAATTGGCATTTGGCTCAACAGAGTGAGGCCAGTGCCCATGCTAAGTGGCAGACGCAGTGTCCAGTCTTCTCATCTTAACCTGCACAGTGATGCTGCATGGGCCATCTGTCTTCCGAGGCAGAAGTTCTCTGTGCTGCATAGCTTTGAAGATATCTGCATGTGTTTGACTATTTTATTTTTTTCACACTTAGTTCTTGAAATACCAGTGAAACAATGTTAAGCTTTTTCTGCTGTCCCATATTGGGCATAACAACTTTTCTATTGTTTTTCATTTATCTTCTCCTAAATGTTAGATTCTTGGCTTGAAGAAAGAAAATGCAAGAGGATACCTTTAAATCACATGCAGAGATTAGAACATAAATTGAGTCTGGAAAGGCATTTTGGACCTGGACAGACAAATTCAAATCAAAGAGCTAATCCTTATGTGTTTGCCAGATGTGTCATTTATCTAGGAGAGCCCAGCTTCTTCTAACAATGAGATTAAAGTAATACACTTTAGAGAGATAACTACATCCTTGGACTCTTCCCTGGTCACATTCAGGGCTATTTTGGGGACTAATGCAAAGCAGCCAGATGGAAGTCAACTGCCATGAGCCAAATGTCCCCCTTTCCATGCCCTGTGGCCCTTACTCAGTTACAACCAGGCTCTCCCAGCACCACCTGTCTTTGATTGCCCCAGCATGAGTCTCGGTGGGTCACTAGGGGCTCCTGTGCTGCCAGGCAAGCTGCTTCCCTCTCTAAGCCTCAGTTTACTGAACTGAAGATGGGAATTTACAAGGTTCCTCTCTCCTAGAATACCTGTGCCTGGCACCTGTCCAGTGCTCAGCAACAGAACCTTCTAGAACTATCACTATTAGTATAATCCACTTTCTGCTGCTAGGCCATGGGCAGTGTCTTCTAGGGCAGCACAACATAGTGATTAATGACGTAACACCAAGGCATAAATCTTAACACCCCCTTCTGTATAATATGTTATCTTGATCAAGCTACTTCTTTTGGATTTATTATCTATAAAATAGGTATAGGTGTGTTAACCACTCACATGGTGATGGTAAGGATGAATGAGTTTAGTTTTGCAAATAGTAAGGAGCATGTATGATTTAAGGAAGGCAGCAAACGAATTCGTCAGATCAACTGACGAACTCTTCAAAGGCACTTTTTTCTTCCTTTACCACCCTGCTTACACATGCATGCTAGGTTACCTTTCAAGTCAAAATCCATTATTTAAAAAGGAAATTCTGTGTATAGACATGGTCAGGTGCATTTATTTCCAATTCAAACTCCACAGAATTTTATCTTTCACACTAAACCGCTGCTGACTTTCATCTGCTCTTAAGACTAGCTCAGTTGTTAATGCCGCGAAGGAGGTGTTTCCTGCTAAGCATCTGTATTGGTTATTTACCTCATTTCTATGATTAAATGTCTGCCAAAAGTAACTTCAGGAAAGAAGGAAGGTTTTATTTGGACTCAGAGTGTGAGGACACACTCCACCACGGTGAGAAACAGTGACCAGGGACAGAGTGGAATTAGTGACTCTTATCTGTGGAGGAGGATCGGGAGGCAGCTCCCCATGTTGCATCCAAAGTTAGGAAACAGAGATGAATGCTGGCTCAGCTCCCTTTCTCTCTTTCTCCTTTGTATTCAGTCCAGGATTCCATCTCAACAGAATGATGCCACCCACGTTCAGGTCTTCCTTCCTCAGCTAAACTTCTCTATTTTTTTTTTTTTTTGGTCTTTTTGAGACAGGGTCTCCCTGTAGCCCCAGCTGTCCTGGAACTCGCTCTGTAGACCAGGCTGGCCTTGAACTCACAAAGATTCGCCTGCCTCTGCCTCCCAAGTGCTAGGATTAAAGGCGTGCGCCACCACGCCCGGCTTAAACTTCTCTATTAACACCCTCACAGGCACACCCTGAGGTGAGTCTCCGAGGTGACTTTAAGTCCAGTCAAGTGGACAGTGTTAACCATTACAAGTGCACCCCTTGTCAGCTCGACACACAGACACATCATTTCTAAATCATAGCATTCCATCCCTGGCCCTCAAAGCCTCATATCCATGTCATAAAGCAAAATGAATTCAGTCCAGCTTCAAGAGTCCCCATAGTCTCCTAAGAGTTTTAACACTGTTCAAAAGTTCAGTCTCTTCTGAGACTCAAGGCAATCTCTTAATTGTAAACCCTTGTAAAAATGTTAAAAACTGCATAATTCTAATATACTATGACACAGAATAAAACTTGCAGTCCAAAAGGGAGGATTGGGGACACAGCTAAGAAATATCAGACCAAAGCAATTCTAGAACCCAGTCAGGAAAATGCTAAGTCCTGCAGCCTCATGCTTAGAATCTGCTCTCTTAGTGGTGTTATATAGGCTCCAGCAGCCTCGGGTAGACCTGCCCCTCCAGTTCTCCTGTCTGTAGCACACCTACTCTCGCTCTTAGAGTGGCTCCATGCCATGCCTGTATCTTTCCTACACAGACATCCACGGTCCTGGAATCTCCATTGTCACTTGGGCTTAACCTTCACAGCTTTATCAGAGTGGCCTCTCAGAACCCCTTTGCTTGGATTCCAACCCTGCCACTTACTGCCTGGCCTCAGTAGCCTGCTGGGATCTTGGTCAAACGTTCCCATTGCCTTAGTCTTGTATTCTGTTACATGCCTACAAAAACAGCACCATACGGACTGCCCTGCCAAGCTCCACTGCCAGCTCAAAGTACAGAGTTCCCCCTGTCCAGCACAGCTCTGGTGCCCTATGTACACTTTGGCAGCTGAACCTGAGAAAACATTTCCTTAAGTGATTGTTTGCAGTGGAGAACATTTTCAGCAACGTTCTTAGTTCTGTTTCTCCCCTTCCAAATGAACTTGCATTTATATAAGCTGGAACAGTCAACAGAGACAGTCTTGCTCTCCGAGCACCTTGCCTGTAGTCCCAGTGCAGAGCAGCGCTCCAAGTTTCTCTTTAGTGGTGATAATCTCTTTAATAACTGTGGTTGCTTTCTCTACACCTGCCTTGTCAGCAACTTTAAACTTGCTAACGCTCCTTTCCTAGCTGCTCATTTATTGTCATCTTTCTGTGGTCTGTCCTTCCAGAGCCAAGAACAATAAACAGTCTCCATGTCACACCCTGGATATTATGTTATCTTAAAATTTCCTTTGTGCAAAAGCTTAGTCTATGGCATTTGAAATCAACTCAGATTTGCGGGGCATAAGCAGAATATAGCTACACTCTTCATCAGCATAAAATACAAGTGGCCTCTAGTCCATTTCCTGATAAAGTCCTTCTTTCACTCCTCACAGCAGTCTCGTCACCCATGCTCCCTTCAGAATGCTCCATTAAGCTCTACTTACAACACTCTCTAGTCTTCAGTTTAAACCGGTCTGTATTCCTCCTGCAAATCAGTTCCAAAGACCTACAAACCACATGGTCAGATTTATCACAGCAATGGCAGTCCTGGTACTATTTTTCTGTGTTAGTTACATTTCTCATTTCTGTGAAAAAAATGTCAGACAAGAGCAACTTATGGAAGGACATGTTTATTTTGGCTCCCAGTCTAAGCATATCGTCTGCCATGGTTGGGGAGGTGTGGAGGCTCTCAGAGACATAGTGTGGTGGCAAGAACACAAAGCAGCTGGTAACATGGAGTAAACAGTCAGGAAGCAGAGACGCAAACTTCAATGCTTACCTTACTTTCTCCTCTTTTCCTTTATAATCAGTCTGGGCCCTCGGCCCATGGGATGATGCTACTACCCACATTTAAGTGGGTATTCCCTCCCCTGTCACACTTCTATAGAACTGTTCTCACAGACACACTCAAGGGTATGTTCTAGGTGAGTCTAAATCCATACAAACTGATAATTGAAAATGAATGATCATAGTAAGGAAGATGCATACTAAGTAGAAAAGAGATTAACCGGGGACTCTTTGGATACCTTAGTAACGCACCATGAATTCTATTTAGAGGTTAGCTTTTAGTTGTGCACTGTGTATTTCCTTCATCTCTTCGGTCATAGAGCTTATGCAAAATATAATGGGAGCTTGGTGCTGGGCTCATTCATTATGAATGAGAAGCATCTACTTGTGTTGTCTGGTCCTTATAGAAACTCATATGCATAAGCTTCTAAGTAGAAGATTGAGGCCTGTGGATTTATTTCAGATATGCTTTTTTAACTTCTGACTTTAATAGGAGATTCTGCCAGATCTTAGCAAAGAATGTTGAGAGGATTATGTGTTGGTGGAGCTGTAGATTGCTGTGTACATCATAATGTAGTGCACTGAAATCTTTTATCATTTAAGGACTGATTTGCCATATGCCGAATTATTCTCGTTCACCTTTTCTGGTCTAGTCTGATGACTTTGGATTGCTAACTTCTCTAAGTCTTTACCTGTCCTAGAGGACAAGGAGGCTTTGTTATAAGAGCATCTGTAAAAGGAAGTAGAAAATGTACCTTTTTAGCCGTCCGTCCTTTTCTCCAGGGAAAAAGGTTGCATTCTTTGTTGCTGCCTATGTGGTAATCAAACAGGGGGTCAGGCTTTGGGAAGATAAAAAAGAAAAATATCCAGCTAAGACAGGACTGAGTATACAATTTATTTCAAGCCATTACAATCATCTTTAGAAGCCTCATTTTATATATATATATATAATATATATGTATATACATTATATATATAATGAGGCTTCTAGAGATGATTGTAATATAATATATATATATTATATATATATATATATATAAAAATTAAATACTGGGTAAATTCTCCAACAGCGTTTTGAGCTCAAATTGCAAGAGAAATATAATAAATAAATATATGAGAGAGTACAAAAGCTAAATAGGAAATACGATCATAGGCATGGACATGGTTTTCTACTGAATGAAGCTCAAAGACTCTTCCCATGCTCATCAGTGATGGAAGATGGACTTTAAAGGCCAGCTTGAAACAGTTATCACTCCTTCCAAAAGTCAGAAAGTTGACAGCACCTTTCACACTCTACGGCACCTGTTCTACACAAACAGCCCCATGAGGCTGGTGAGGAAAGAGCCATGAAGTCCAACCAGTTTCCTACCTGTTTGCTCAGACTGCTTCTGCCACTCTGACTACATTCTGTCTGAAACACAAGGACAGCCTGACTGACAAGTTGTCCAGACAGTGCCACCTATGGAGAGATGCTGGTCACTGCATGTGTTCCATGGAAAGCCAGTAAATGCTAAAATAAGTGCCCCCCAGGCAAGCCAGAAGACCTAAAACCTTTACCATATGAATCCATTTTTATCTCAAAATACTAGAGTTAAAGGTGAACAGGGTGAAATTTTACTTAATAATCAAAGATAGCAGCATGTATCATAGTAGAAAAATCATGGAACTTCAGGATAAAAGTAACAGAATGAGCATGTTCATGTAATTAAGCTACATTGAGTCCACACTAAAACTTCATTAGGAGATTTTTTTAATATACGATTCAAAAAGTATATAGGATAAGAAGATAAGAAGAAATAATTATATTAGACAGCTGACTGTGTGTTTACAGCTATAACAGAACAGAGGAACTGATCATGGACTAACCATGTATGTTCCTCTAGAAATAGGGGTACAGATATAGAATATAATAATGGGGGTTGACTATTGAAGGCTAGTCAGGATTCCTACCTGAGAAATTCTCAGGATTTCATTCTCTGGGGGAGAAAAGCAGAAGGAGTAAAGCTGACACAATAATAGATGCAAGTATAGCCAGGTGTAGTGGTACACACCTTGAATAGATGCAGGGGTAGCCAGGCATAGTGGTACACACCTTGAATAGATGCAGGTGTAGCCAGGCATAGTGGTGCACACCTTGAATAGATGCAGGTGTAGCCAGGCATAGTGGTGCACGCCTTGAATAGATGCAGGTGTAGCCAGGCATAGTGATGCACACCTTGAGTCCAGGGTCTTTGGAGGCAGAGTAGTCAGATCTCTGTGATATATAGGCCAGCCTTGTCTACAAGTAAGTTCCAGGCAAGTGGGTACTACAGGAAAACCCTGTCTCAAAAAGACCAAAGGATGAAGATGAAGATGAAGATGAAGATGAAGATGAAGATGAAGAACAAGAACAAGAAGAAGAACAAGAAGAGGAAGAGGAGGAAGAGGAGGAGGAGGAGGAGGAGGAGGAGGAGGAGGAGGGAGGAACAATAATTAAGACTACAGTATGCAACATGAAGAAATCTGTGAGCCCTTCCTCATTTGGCTCTAGAATGCTGGTGAATAGACATTTACTTTTCTGGCAAGAGATTACAGAATACTAATCAGACCCAAAGAAAGACCTAAAGATAATAACATTAGGGGCCACTCCAAGAGAGAAAGACAGATCCTCTACATCAAGGTACCATTTATCCCTTAGTTTTCAAAGCCATTCATTTAAATTTATTAAAATAATCTAGTCAATGTTTTATTCTGACAATTTGAAAATTAAATGGTTAATAACAGTTACTAGGCAGATGAGAAGATAAGAAAGTCACTCAGCAGAAAAAAATCACTACATAATGACAATTCATTATATATGTATATATCATTAATAGTTTTAGAAAATACCAAATATATTCATCTTTGAAATAGGAAATGCATAGTATTCTTCAAAGAAATGTCATATAAAATAAATTAGCTCTTAGATATTAAAAAAAGGCTAGCAGAAACTTCAAAACAGTGAAGAGTTAGAAATGAAATTCAGAAATATCTAAGGATCAAACAAATTAAATAAATAATTGGAGATTTATATGTATAAATATCTAAAGTTATAAATCTGGCAAAATAATATTCTATAAAGAATAAATCATCATAGAGCTCATTCATGAAACATATCCCAATCATAATAATAGCTTTCAGACTGAACATTCTCAAAGAGTACCCAGAACAAGGGATAAAATAAAACCATACCAAGACAAATCATTGAGGAATTTTAATAAACTGGGGCCAAAGATACTGAAAATTTTTTCAGAGAGAAAAGAAAACAAAACAGGCTGTGTAACTATTTTTAGGAGGATATATCAGAAAGACCTCACATGTCTCAACAGCCGTGCTAGAAATAAAAAGACAATAGAACAGCTTTCTAAGAGAAAATAAAACCCTGACCAAGAATACTATACCCACCTAAACTAGTAACCATGGGTACAAGTGCAAATGAGCCACTTCCAGACATGCAGAGGTCAAGAAGTTCAAACTCTTAATTTTTTATTCAGGAAGCTACTGACAAATGTGTTCCAACTAAATGGAAAATAAATCCATGAAAGAGTAGGAGAGGTTAAGAATAAATTAAAAATAAATATCATAGAAATTGATCAATTTATATTTTAACAGGTAAAAAGGCTCCACGAATAACTTCAAGAAAATATAATTTAGAAAACACTCGCGTGTGCAAAGAAATGAAGCAAGTGATAAATAAGACATTTATCAGCCTCATGAAAAGTTAAAATTATGGAAGATAATTGTTAGGTTACTGTATTGCTCAGCTCTGAATAGGATACAGAGTCATAATATAAACTCTGAACACAGTAAATCCATAGTTCATATGCACTGGGGGAATAGCTATAAGAAAGAATGTTACCCTCATCTTCCATGACAGGACATCAAATTAAACCAGCATATTATTTTGAGATACAGAAGCACATAGACAAAGAAGCATCAGCTGGAAGAATGGAAAGTGTTCCCTTCTAATCAGGGAGAAATAGGGAGCTTGTTTCTACTTGCTGCCTTCTACTCTAGAGCTTTAGAAATCTGTAGGAATTTAGAAATCAACTGTTTGGTTCTTGATCACCGTGCTCTCCCCTTAGTCCTCTCCTCTAGTGAGACTTCTTGCTGCACTATGGAGAGTCTACTCACCAGCTATATTCAGACTTCCCTCCTTCCTTCCCTCCTTCCCTCCCTCCCCTCTTTTCCTTCCTTCCAAACTCAGTTCATCAGTAATCACAATTGGTTGTTTGTTTCTATCTATCTCATGCCAGTCCTGGGCAGCAGAAGAGTGGAAAAGAAATTGAAGCAGAATTAAACCAAAATGACTTGAGCCCTCTCCAAAAGATGTTGAGATTCCCAAGAAACCAAAATGTTCTCCTGTAGCCAACATAAAGTTAGGGTATTTACCTAACAGCCTATGTAAGCTGCATCTCCAAACTCTTTAGCCACTTGAATGTTAGGACACTACACTACTGGGATTAAAGCCTAAGGTTAACTTCAGTCACATTTGACAAGCCATGTTTTGAAGATTTTGAAGGGTAAGGTGTGATAGGTGTGTCCCTGATGTCTCTCACTGCTGGGTGCATAGAGGTGAGCTCTCAATAAAGTTGTGTTGGTTGACAGCCACTAGCAAAGATATAACCAGATTCCAGTGAGTTTGTGACCTTTTACTCTTTCTATAGAGACTTGAGCTGAAGACATCTAGATGGCTAGACTAGAAGAATCACTCCAGAAAGTTCTGTTAGAAGTAGTTGTATTAGCCAGTATGACCCTGAGATTGGAGAACCAGTCCAAAAACTTTTCCACTCAGTTTCCATTGTTTCCCAAGGCCCATATGATGTCCCCAAGTTTGGAAGTGACCTCAGACTTAGCCTGGACCCTGTGAATACTCAAGGGGCTCTTGATACACTTACAGGCCTTAACCAAAAGCAGCTGAGTGTCACTAGACACAGTACAGAGTTTTGAAGCAAGATTTTAAAGCATCTCTGACAGGTATCATAATATCACAGGTGAGATGCGACTTCGTATCTTCTTGATATCCCCAGGGGGGGCCTCAGTGGAGCCTCAGCCACTCTCTGTTCCAAGGAAGGGAGAAGGCCAGATGGAGGGAGGGTATGACATCTGTGCAAAGCCACATGACATTTGAGAATTTCTTTGCAAGAAAGATGTTGCTTAAAAATGACCAGACTTACAAATGGCCCCTGGGGACTGTCATCTGCTCGAGTCACTTTCCTCTGGAGTCTCTTTAAAGATAGTTCCTCTCTAATTAAGTCAGATCTCTTCCTGCTTTGCATCACCCATTCTCTTTCTCATTGAACAGTAGAGTTTGTTTTGAACAGCTTCATAGAAGGGTGTTATGTTACATTCCTTGAAGGACTTATATTTTCGTACTTTGGCTCCAAATGGTTCAAATAACATGTGCTCTTAGAAAGACCTTTAGGTGTCATTATGTGACTGACCGACATGGTCAATTAAAAGCATACCAGTCTTTTTTTTTTATACCAGTCTTTATTAAGAAAATGTGCACCAGTATTTTTTTTCAGGCTCTGTCATCTGGCCTTATCCCTTTAAACTGTTTTTTTTTTTTTTTTTGTTGATTTTATTCCAGAAAATTGTACCATTGCTTTCCATTGTGGCTTGATGTTTCATAATCTTTCTAGTATGGGATGTTTTGTTTTAATTTTTCTAGTTATCATCCCTAATATAGTAGCCCATTTGAATTCATAGGACTTCAGTGCTAGAAGAAAAACTTCAAGAGTGTCTGTAGTTTATTCCTTTTTGACTCATTGCTGGTGGGAGAGTGGAAGCTGGGTATTTTACTGTTTACTAATTGGTTTAGAAAGACAATGTATTTTCATTTCTTCTGGGGGGTGTTTGCTTGGCTGATTGTTTTCTGTTTTGTTTTGTTTTGTATTTATATTGGGGGGGGCAGCTGAGTAGCAGGGCATACACTTGGAGGGGAGAGAACATCTCTCTGAGAGCTGGTTCTTTCCTGCCACCATGTGGCTCCTGTGGATTAGATTGACCAGGCTTGGAGCAAGTGCCTTTACCTGCTGAGCCATCTCCTAGGCCCCTGTTTTGTTTTGCTTTCTTTTTATTTTGTTTTTCCAGGGCTAGGGATTGAGCTCAGGGCTTACTGTGGGTTAGGCTAATTCCCTACCACAGAACACAGCCTCAACCTATGTCAGTTCTTAAGGTTTTCCATTTCTGTGCTCCTCAGTGGACTAGAAAAAAAAAATGTAAGCAATTTTCCACAGTGAAAGATTTATTTAATTAATTATTTATTTATTTACTTAAAAGAGATGGTGTGTTTAAGTCAAGGACAATGGCAATCTTACAGCTGTTAGGTTATATGGAGCCAAGGAATATCTGCGTGTCTATTCTCTGCCTCCAAGCCTTTATTACCCTGATATATCAAATATGCCAAAATACCTGTACTTTGAAATTGAACTCCTGACCCCGTAGCTAGCTCCCCCTCTAGACTATGCACTGGCAAATCCTGATTCTGATTTTTGTAGTGCCTTCTCTTGACTTTGGCACCCTTCTGTCCAGTCATTTTATGCATCAAAAGTCTTGAATACCGGGGTTTCTTTGTTAGCAAAGTAAAGCTCTAGACTGGAGAGTGCCTGCCCACCTGCAGTCTTACCTGCTTTTCAAAACCACTCATTGTTCTTGTTCACATTTAAACAAATTTGTTTAGCAAGATGGTTCAGCAGGTAAAAGTACTTGCCCCACGAGCCTGACTTGAGTTCAGGCCCTGGAACCTACAGTAGAAGGAGGGAACTGACTCCTCTGGTGTCCATGCCCACACCTACATACACATACGGACACTTTAATAGTAATAAATAAAACTTTAAATAAAGAGAGATCATTTTTTTTACTGGGGATTATTTGTTTAATATAAATAATCTTCAGAAACATTAACTCTTGTTTATTAACTTATGTTATTTTCCTAGTTATAATCTCTGTTAAATATTATGTTAAGGGTGTGGAGCCATAGCTCAGTAATAGAGTTCCTGTTCAGAATGTGCAAGGCACTTGGTATAATCTTCAGCACTAAAAAGAAAAAAAACTAAAATTGCTGATGTTTATGAAATGATAAAGATGGAAGAGATGTCTAAAAGGTTATCTGACATATATGTTCTTAACTAGCTTTATATTTAATTTGTCAATAAATATTGACAAGTCTTCATTTAGTTTTAAATTTGAGGGGGTTTTTTTGGCTGACAAAAACACTAGGAGTATAGCTTGGTGGTAAAGCAATTGCTTAGCACGTGCATATGTGAGATCTTATATTCAATTATCAGCTTGAAAAATTTAAAAACATAGGCATACTTGTCTACCTTAAATTTTTAAAAAGATTTTTGATGATAGATAGATGAATAGATAGATATATGAATGGATAGTGATAGATAGATGATAGGTAGGTAGATAGATAGATAGATAGATAGATAGATAGATAGATAGATAATTAGAGATAGAGTTAGTGGTTCGTAGTCTTCTTTCAACTGGCTTTGACATCTTTCTAGCTTCCTTACTAATGAATGAATAATACTTTGACACATTCCTTTGCAAATTATACTTTGACTTCAAGTCACGCTGTCTTCATTAGAAGATGGCATTTGTGTGGGGCTGGAGAGATGGCCTAGCGGTTAAGAGCACCGACCGCTCTTACAGAGGACCCAGGTTCGATCCCCAGCACCCACATGGTGGCCGAGAACCGTCTGAAACTCCAATTCCAGGAGAACTCCAGTTCCAGGGGAATCCGGCACCCTCTTCTGACCTCTGCGGCATTGCACAACACGGGTGCACAGACTTGCATGCAGACAGTACATTCATACACATACAGAAATAAATAAAATTATAAAAAAAAAAAGAAGATGGCATTTGTGGCTTCCATGCCCACATTCTTGTGTTCTGGACTTACAGAGACAAAAATTCACAAGCATAATTCAAAGCCTTTCTCCACCCAGGTGCCCAGGAGGTAGTAATAATTAAATAGGAATTGATGTTGACATTAAACTTCACTTGCCATTTCTGCCTTATTGGCATACAGTTTATTTTTATTGCCTTTAAAAGTTGCTGATCAAACTGGAAGTTATTTATAACTAGAAAGTATCAGTATCAAACTGACAGCCTCAGGGCCAAGTCGGATGCTCAGTCACACCGTCTTCTCTTGGTGCACGTTGTATGCCTTTACAAGAAGTGATGTGCTGAGCTGCCATAATCTGGTCACTAAAGTCCCACTCCATGGTTTTTGTGTTCATCCAGCATTTCTTGCCCCATCCTTTCCTGGCCTGGACCACACTTGCATTTATGGCTTGGCCAATAGGGACTATCTGTAGTGAGAGACAGAGTTGTATGAAGCTGTCTCTTGTATGGGCTGAAAATTTCATATGACTTGACTTAATCAGAAAAAAGAACCAAAAAATTCTACTGACCTGAGCAATATTCCACTTTCTCAAAACAATTTATTTCACATGTTGAATCACTACAGTCATGTAAAAGAAGTAATTTGATATGGTTCATAAGCATCATGGGAGACTCCAGTGGTGACAAAGCTATAAATGTGTACCTTGGGGCACTTGTACCTGATTTTCAAAGGATGAAACTTTATTTTTTATTAGATTATGAGCTCCTTGAAAACAGGGTCTGTGATGACATTTATTGAAATTTGGCCTTCAGAGTTTTATCCTCCAAAATATTTTGAATCATCTTATTGGAATATCTTTGGAAGCTGAATGTATTTTATTTCTGAAAAATCATCACCAGTCCAAAGGGATGTGTGCATTCCACCATCAAGGCATCTTTGGCAGAATATTTTAATGGCAGGTCTCTTCAAATGGCTGCATGATCCGAACCACCCTCTCTACTGGGCAATAGCTATTAGGAAGAATAGATTATGGTATCTATTTAAAACTAACCACACACAAACATGTCAACTAAAGAATTTATGTCATTACTTTTCATTTCTAATACAAGAGACTCTCTTGGTACTTTTTATTTTTATCATTACTGAAGCTATCGAGACATACACTTGAGTTCATTTTACAAATAACTGTTTCTATTTAAACATTTACTCAGAAAGATGTTTCCCTCTAGGCTGAAGAAATGGCTCACTAGGGAAAGCCTGTGTTGTGTAAAATTGGCAACCTGAGTTCCATCCCTGGGCAGATGTACACGTAGAAACAGATACCAACTCCAAAAATTTGCCCTCTGACCTCCAAGGAATGTGCACCCATATACACACATCATGCATGCATACACACAAAAATAATTAAAAGAAAAATTTAGAATGTGCACCCATATACACACATCATGCATGCATACACACAAAAATAATTAAAAGAAAAAAATAATTAAAAGAAAAAATTAAAAGCATGGTGGCACATGCCTTTAATCCTAGCACTTGGAGGCAGAGGCAGGTGGATCTTTGTGAGTTCAAGGCCAGCCTGGTCTACAGAGCGAGTTCCAGGACAGCTGGGACTACAGGGAGACCCTGTCTCAAAAAGACCAAAAAAAATTTGTAGAATAGCCAGTTTTATTAAAGAAGTCAATAGTTAAACCTCTTTTAATCTATTTATTCCTAAGTAATAGTAAAGTTTTATCAATGATGTTCTCAGGACTTGGGCATCAGATAACTTGAGACATTTATTAGTAATGTGATAAAATTTGTCATTAATTCTGTCATTTATAGGTGATATACTAATTTCCATTTAAGGAAAAAATAGCGTTCCAACCAAGTGTGCTTTTATTGTGAGTTCAGTGATAAACATAAAAACACAGAAAACAAACACTTTAATATAGTGTTAGTAAGATTTTTATTTCTAGAACTTTAATAAAAATAAAAGTGGTAATCTGCATTAAAAGCCTTCAAGACATGCACAGTCCCTGAATCAGTAGTTCTATTCCTGATAATTTATCCTACACAAATAATTTAGTATATGTATAAAGATTTAGCTGCCACAGTATTTAATACAGTGTCATTTATTTTTGCAAAAATATTATGAGCAAATTTAATAGCCAATAATAATAGAATATTGCTTAATCTCATGATTATTTTGTGTTTTATAATGTATGAAATATAAGTATGCATATGTTTTTTGAGTTAAAGTTAAACATATATCTGTATAGACTATATTTTTCACATGAAAATATTTTAATGGACTGTTCACTTAATCTGAAGGAAATTATTGAATTATATATACTATATACATGCACATATATGTTTCTATCTTCATTAAAGAAGTATGTACAAACATTGTTTTAAGAACACACAGCGCCGGGCGTGGTGGCGCACGCCTTTAATCCTAGCACTTGGGAGGCAGAGGCAGGCGGATCTTTGTGAGTTCAAGGCCAGTCTGGTCTACAGAGTGAGTTCCAGGACAGCTGGGGCTACAGGGAGACCCTGTCTCAAAAAGACAAAAAAAAAAAAAAAAAAAAAAAAAAGAACACACAGCAAAGTTTAAACAATATTTTTTTCTGAAAACATAGATGATGTTCAGAAAATTTTCTTTTTGCTCTCTCCTGATCTCACTGCCTACATTTTATTCAGTGATTATGTAGTACTTTTAAATTAACACAAACTGTTTCCATAAGAAAATAAGACATACTATTCCCAACATTTACTGGAACCATTGTTTCCTAACATCTTTCTGTTTTATTATAAAGCTTTGACTGCTAAAGTGGAAGAAACAAGCTACGGTGATTGGCCAGAATCATTAAGCTATGTCTGTCTGTGTAACTAAGAATTATCTCAGTGTATGTAACACGACATTAAACTGTGCGCAATAAATATGTATAATTATCTGCCAATTATTCCTCAATAAAGCTGAAATAGAGGAATATTCTCAACATACAGTTATATCCACATCAAAAAGTTACAGGAAAAGAAAAATTTCTAAGTATAGTCTCAAATGTATGACTCAGATTTCTTCCATTTGAAGTGAAATTGTTCTAAACATTGAATTCAGAGATCTCTCTACTTGAGCAATTCAGTTTGACCTTGTGAGGCAAAACTCATATGTTGTGATTTTTATTTTATGTGTAAGAGAAAATGATGCAGGCTTTTATGTTGATTAAAATAAAAACATTTGCCCATAACTTTGAATTATAAAATTCGAATATGTATTCCTAATTGAAGATAATATAATGTTCCTTAATCTTGTTACAATTCTATATTTTATAATATATAAAGTAAAATAAGCACATGTTTTGAATTAAAAGATCACCTCAAAGTGATTTACCCAAAGTCAACCATTTTTAATCCATAAATTTAATGTTCATTCTTACATTTTAAAACAGGTCATTAGTGTTTAGTCATTCAAATCCTCTGAAAAGTTAGTGCACATCAGAAAAGCTACATATTTTATTATTTGGAGATAATGGTAATAAATGTATAATCTAATGTGCGTCCATGTCAAGATGAAATTTGTGGCTGTTGTGGCCTCCTTAGATGCTGCCTGGGGGTTTCTCTTTTCGGGGGAGGATGTGGCAAAGCAAGCTGACCCCACCGTCCTCAGGAAGGGCACCCTCACATGCCTCACTCTGTTCTCACCAGGGCAGATATCAGTGGATGGATTCATGCGATACCTGAGCGGAGAAGAAAATGGCGTCGTTTCACCTGAGAAACTGGATTTGAACGAAGATATGTCTCAGCCCCTGTCTCACTATTTCATCAATTCTTCACACAACACCTACCTCACAGGTACGAATATGGAGTTCTTTGACAGTTATTTGGCCAGTCAGACCAGATTTCACTTTCCAGTGTCTGTTGTTGGAAAAGTGAAGGTGCAGGCCCCCTACTTGTGTTCTGCTGACATCTCCACAGCTTGTCGCTTGTCTTGTTTTCAAGTCTTCTACACTGTACCTAGATCTGTATCTCTATACCAATGGAATTCTTCTGTAGCAGAAGTGATCGTTCAATGGACAGCTATTTCCATTGAGGATGTGGTTCCAAGGGCTTAGTGTGCCCCAGAGGCCATGGTCGGTACCCAGCACCACAAACAAACAACACCAAGAACAACAAAAAGCCATCAACCATTCCACCTGCTTCTCTATGTTGCTGTGTTCATCTATAAGGGCTCTGAGACCCTTGATGACAGCTGCTGAAAGCAGATGGCTTTTGTTAAAGATGAAGCAGGGATTTAGACAAAACAAACAAACATTCTTGAAATCTGATTGACAACTTAGATTTAGCAGAAAATGTAATAATGTAAGAAAAACACACTTTGTGTCCTACTTTGATCATTGGCAAGGTTTTTGGAAAATCATCAAAAGAAAATGTATATATGATGTTTATACATAGAATCTTGCCATAGTTCAGAATTAAAATTTCAATAAACACAACTTTAAAAGCTTATTAAATAAGCCGAGAATATTTTTATGATAAAAACATATTCATACCTAAATATTTTCTATATTTATAGATCTCTAAACACAAGCTTTAAAACATCCTTGGAGGGCGTCGGATTCCCCTGGAACTGGAGTTCTCCTGGAATTGGAGTCCCAGACGGTTCTCGGCCGCCATGTGGGTGCTGGGGATCGAACCCGGGTCCTCTGCAAGAGCGGTCGTCACTCTTAACCGCTAGGCCATCTCACAGACTTGCATGCAGACAGTACATTCATACACATACAGAAATAAATAAAATTAATAAAAAAAATTAAAAAAAAAAATCCTTGGAGAAAAATCAACTGCTGCTTAAAAATATAAAAGAAGAGCTTTTAAAATCCATACTACCTTTCTGCTTCACGCTTTCCTAACATGTATAAGAGGGTAGAAATCTGGGGTGTTATCTGGTGTCTGTGGGAGGTAAATGGGCCTCCTGACTTCCTGGTTGTTCGGATGTATCAGGAGCTCCCTGTCCAGGAGTATGTGGTTTGTGCTGGAGGCTGGACTCTCAGTGATTCACATAAAGACTAGAGATTCAAGCAATGGATAGATACTGGGCATCCAGGAGAATTCCAGTATCTAGCTAGGGGACAGATAAGCAGTCATTTCTTTTTAGAAATCCTCAGATATATCATTTGCTCTAGTCTCAAATGCATGGTCTGTTTGTTGTGAGTCCACCTTTTGTCTGATTATCATAGTAAATGAACAACAGCTTTAGGTAGAGATAGCAACACAGCATTAAGACAACCAGAGGGCTGTCTCAGGGTAATCCACAATCTGAGACCATCTGGTCAAAAATCATAGTGTCTGAGCTCTGTACTCATTTGGACTGCATTTTAGATGGTTCTTTTCAAAACCGCAAGGTTGAGGGCCGTTCCTCCCCTATTTTATTTCAACCTACATTGTGTACTAAGAAAAACTCATCCCACAAACTAATTCCATATTTTTTGGCTTGTCCTATACCTTATTCTAATCACCATTGCTGCACAGGAAACAGTCCTATACTTAGTGGCATAAAATAAATACCCAGAGTCTGTATCAGGAATTCAGACAGTGTAGTCTTGGACCTCTCCTGGGGAGAGAGTCGGGGAATGAGGAATGATTCAAACAACTTTTGTAATGGACCTTCTGGAACCTTCTCCAACACATTTGCCAATTCAACTGAAATGACCGAACGATCGAGCTCACTTAGGTCTATGAACCTATTTTGCCTACAGAGGCCTGGGCTTCCTTTCAGCATGGCGACCCCAGGGATTGTAGAGTGTTTACATGGAAGCTCTAAGCCATGAAAAACAAGTACCTCAGAAGAAAGGGAGGAGTTTAACTGCTATTTGCCACTCACCTTCTGAAGTTTGGTGGTGGTGTTTCTTTCTTTTCTTTTCTTTTTTTTTTTTCTTCTCTATTACTTCTTTATTTTTTTTTTTTTTTTTTTTTACTGCAAGTCTACTCAGATCCAAAGAGAGGACAGAAACCATGCTCTCACTTGGAGACTGTGGAAGAATTTTCAGCCATTTTAAACCACTGCAGGTCTTCTAAGTCTTGTCCACTCTGCCCACTTCCTTGGATTGAGCTCTTTGGGCTACTACCAAAAAATGACAACACTCATCCACATTTAGAAGCCTTTTAAAGGGGTTTTCCCCCTTCTTTCTCAGGGTCTTGATATTATGAAAGCTTGCTGAAGATTACAGACCCTTCTTAGAATGCAGACACTTGAAATAAAGTATCTAGGATTAAAAGTTAAATAAATTGCACTGAAATTTCAGTAAGTATTAAAATAAATTTTATTAAAATAATATGTATTTTCTTAACAAAGTTTTAAATGAGTATAAGCACTATGTTTGGATATTTACAACATAGATATTATAGAAAATATCTAATTTCTTTCTTTTGTTTTTATTAATTTTATTTAGTTCT
Organism: Rhizomys pruinosus; assembly: GCA_009823505.1. Lineage (NCBI taxonomy): Eukaryota > Metazoa > Chordata > Mammalia > Rodentia > Spalacidae > Rhizomys > Rhizomys pruinosus. Next base: position 197,149 of record VZQC01010223.1, read on the forward strand.
GTATGTGTGTGAATGTACTGCCTGCATGCAAGTCTGTGCACCCGTGTCGTGCAACGCCGCGGGAGTCAGAAGAGGGTGTTGGATTCCCCTGGAACTGGAGTTCTCCTGGAACCAGAGCCTCAGACGGTTCTCGGCCGCCATGTGGGTGCTGGGGATCGAACCCGGGTCCTCTGTAAGAGCAGTCGGCGCTCTTAACCGCTAGGCCATCTCTCCAGCCCCGAAAATATCTAATTTCTACATAAGACAAAAACCATAGATCTTGCCATTCCAGCTGTCACTTTTGACCTACATGTATAACTGAAAAGAATGTTTCAGTTTGTGTACATGGTAAAACACTTTTCACCCAAGTTCAAGGAAGTATATGGAATGTCAAGTTAAAAGTTTGGATTTTTGATGGAATTTTTGAAGGATGGAAGGAATTGAAATTTGAAAAAAACACAGCTTATGGTGGAGTCTTGTATTTGTCAAATATCAAGAACAAGAATCAAAAAGTCTAATTAGCTGGGCGTGGTGGCTCACACCTTTAATCCTAGCACTTGGGAGGCAGAGGTGGGTGGATCTCTGTGAGTTCAAGGCCCACCTGGTCTACAAAGTGAGCTCCAGGCCACCAGGACTAAAGGGAGACCCTGTCTCAAAAAGTCAAAAAAAAAAAATCAAAAATTGTAATCAAATTTTAAACATGTAGAATTTTTTTTTGCCTATATGTCACAATATAGAGTAATTTTATGATAATCTTTTGATGTCCAAAATGCCTTCCAATGGATGTATATTCATTCACTAATTTCCTTCTTATTTGTCATACAGTAAAGAGTAAGCAGTAGCTGAGCCACTTCTCCAGCACCATTTAGTAATCTTAATACCTACAAATTATATTTAATTACTAACATCCTAATAATATATAATTACTAATAATATATTGTGTTACACTATGATAAAATAGTAATAGTGCTAAGAAAAGTATTTAATATTGAAACATAAGAAAACTTACAGAACATAGTTCAAACTTCCCTTTATAATTTCTTTTTATAAACTTCACCAAGAATTTTTTCAGGCAAACTAGTTTCTGGCCCGTCGCTCAGCCTCCTTCAGTGTAATATATGAGCATAAACAGAGAAATCAGTGCCCTGCTGCCAGTCTGGTACATCGGATTTTCAAAAACTGTAACCAGGGGACTAGTGAGCTGGCTCAGCAGTTAAGATCACTGGCTGCTCTTGCAGAGAAGCCAGGTTCAGCTCCCAGTACCCACATAGCGACTACCAACAGTCATAACTCCAGTTCCAGGAGATTCACTGCCCTCTTCTGCCTCTGCGGTCATTACATGAATGCATGCACTTACAGGTAAAATATTCATACACATAAAATAAAAATTAATTAATTAATTATTTTCTGGAGCTGAGGACCGAACCCAGAGCCTTGCGCTTGCTAGGCAAGTGCTCTGCCACTGAGCTAAATCCCCAACCCCTAATTAATTTTTAAAAGCTCAAAGCAGAACTACCTTGTGGTCCAGCTATGCCATTCTTAGGTATGTACCTGAGGAAATCCAAGTCGGGGCTGGAGAGATGGCCTAGCGGTTAAGAATGCCGACTGCTCTTGCAGAGGACCTGGGTTCAATCCCCAGCACCCACATGGGTGAGAACTGTCTGTAACTCCAATTCCAGGAGAACTCCAGTTCCAGGGGAATCTGACACCCTCTTCTGACCTCCGCGGCATTGCACTACACGGGTGCACAGACTTACGTTCAGACAGTACATTCATACACATAAAAAATAAAAAAAAATAAATAAAATTTAAAAAAAGAAATCCAAGTCAATATTCAAGAACAGAATCTGCATAGCTGTGTAGTCTATTGTAGTCTAAATATGGAATCTGTCTTAGTGTGCATCAATAGACGAGTGAAAGAAAATGCAGTACATATACATAACGGATTACTATTTGGCCATGAAAAACAATACAGTTTTGTTACTTTACAAGAAAAGGATTGGAACTAGAGATCATTGTGATAAAACAAGGAAGTCCAGGTAAACAGATACTACATGTTTAGTTTCATATATGAAATCTAGACTTAAACAATGCATACTTGAAAGCAGATGAGGCACAGTTTGTAGGAGGAGATCAGTTGGAGGGGTGAATAAGATCAAGCTACATGACATACATGCATGGAAATTTCATAATGAAAGCCATCATCTTGTAGAATGAATATACATTAATATGGACCATATAGCCGTTAGCGTATGGTGGTTAACAGCTATTACAAGGTGCAGTGCTCAACTATTACGAAATGGAAGGACTCCCTGTTTTGTTCTTGCTCTGCTGAGGGTGGAGTCCAGGCTGTCTCATGTTAGGCAAATGCTCCACCACTCAGCTACATCCCCAGCCCTTCCACAATTTATAGAAGAAAAAGTTCAAACAATCTTCAAATTTCTCATCTGACCTACATGATTTCTGATTCACACTAATTATTTAATTTCTAGTAACATTACTGTGTGCATGTTTCTAGATGCTCAAATTTTGAAGCTGTGAACACTGCTAAATTCTGGTATGATCGTGAGTGTTCTACTTGTTTTTCTTGCACACTTTTCAGAGCTATGTATAGTTTTCCATGGTTTTCATTACATGGATTTGAATTAAACTAAATAAGTTCTCATTATACTACTTTTTTCCACTGTAATTCAAAGTATTTTCTTTTTTCATGAGAATTAAGGAGAATATCATAGGAAGAAAGAAAGAAAGAAAGAAAGAAAGAAAGAAAGAAAGAAAGAAAGAGGAAAATATTTCATATAGAATGTTAATATAGGCTTTAAAGGTTTTGCATGAGATTATTTTATGATTTATAGGTCAAAATATGCTTTTGCTTCATATATTAGCACTAGGATAATTGTTTTAATCACACAAAAAAACTAATATAGTACTCCTGTTTCTCAGAGGCCTTCAGATAAATGTGAATATCTTTGCTTTAAAAATTCAAATTCCTAGGGCTCAGCATTTAAGAGCACCAGTTACCCTTGCAGATGACCAGGGTTTGATTCCCAGCACCCACATGGTGGCTAACAACCATCTGTAACTCCATTTCCAGGAGATCTGACACCCTCTTCCAACCTCCACAGGCATTGCACAACACAGGTGTACTTACATGCATGCATGCAGTATATTCATACAGATAAAAAAATAATAAATAGGGCTGGAGGGATGGCCTAGCAGTTAAGAGCGCTGACCACTCTTACAGAGGACCCAGGTTTGATCCCCAGCACCCACATGGCAGCCGAGAACCGTCTGAAACTCCAATTCCAGGAGAACTCCAGTTCCAGGGGAATCCGATACCCTCTTCTGACCTCCACGGCATTGCACGACACGGGTGCACAAACTTGCATGCAGACAGTACATTCACACACATACAGAAATAAATAAAATTAATACAAAAATTAAAAAAATAATAATAATAAATAAAATTTTTTACAAAATTCAAATCCCCCAAAACCTATTAAGGATACTGTAAGATCAAAATGTAACCACAGCTTAATCCAAAATCCAATTAAGTTTTAAAATCAATACCTAGAAAGTTAGATTTTTTTTTTTTTTTTTTTTTTTGAGACAGGGTCTCCCTGTAGCCCCGGCTGTCCTGGAACTCACTCTGTAGACCAGATTGGCCCTGAACTCACAAAGATCCGCCTGCCTCTGCCTCCTGAGTGCTAGGATTAACCACACCCAGTGAAAGTTAGATTTTAAACATGGATGAACAGCTTCTTGTATGCTGACTTGGATTTCTTCAGGTAGCTGTTCATACTTTATATCCATTTCTAGAATAAGTAGAAATCTTATTTCATAGAAGTAGCCAAAGTGAAGGTTTCCTGTTCAAAGGAGCCTAAGGAATGCTGGGCTCAAGCAGACGTTGACACTGCCTGGGCTATGGTCTGAACAGAGGAAGTAAGCCTGAGACTCATGGACCAAGGTGAGCACCTTGCCTATGTCACCCTGCACTCTACTTCTCTTAGAGCATTTTAAAAGAACTAGCATTTCTCAGACATTCCAGTCTAAGTCTCAACAGGAATTTTAATATATGGATTGTTTTCTTTTGAGCCTTCAAGGAGACTGTAGAAATTAAACATACAACATGAAAAACCAATCCAGTTGGCAACCCATCTCTATTATGTTTGTTTCTCTCTTCGTTATTGCCCCTCGTTGAACATGAAGATAGATCTGAAAGGGAAAACAAATTAGGTTAAGAAAACTGTATGCATAGAATAAGCTGGTTTTTAATTACAGTGGTCATTTGTTGAATGTTTTGAATGCCTTTGGCAGTATACCAGTAGTGATTGTGTTTTCAGGAATCTATCCTGATGACTCAAGGGAAAATAAACCTCTCTCAAGACATAGCTGTATGCAGCCATTTCTACCTGCACCTTAGCAGACTCGTAAAACTTCCCATGCTCCAGAGCTCTGGGAGATAATGATTCCATACAAAGCCAGACATTAGAATGTCTCTGCCTAATGAATATCCTTATTCAACTTAGAAAAAAAAGGCAAGATTTGGGATATAATATTGAAACACTTTAGAATTAGTTGCCACAATAATTGGATTAATTGAATTAACTGACTGAATGTTTCAGATAATCATTGCCCTCCTCAGCTCATGTGTATGTTCTCAGCTGCAGGAATAGGCCGATTTGTACCCTTTGGACCTGCCCTCCGTGATCCACCCAAAGCTTGAGTACCACCCACTCCCTTCCTTCCCACTCACTAGCTTTCAACATATATAAGTTTTTATCTTTTTTATTCACTCAAGCTGAATAAAATTGTGTGCTAGAATAAACAGAAAAATGAGCCTGGGAAATAAACAAACTCTTTAAATTTACCTTTAAATGGCACTTCAACTTGGCTCTTTCTCCAGTTCTATACACTAAAGCTGACAGTGTTTACTGAGGGAGACCACTAACTTAACAAGTGCATCAAATTCTACAAACATCTTACCTTGTAGGTTGAAAGGAAAACAGTAAATAAGAATAAACACAAATGTAGACAGCTATCTGTCAGACTTTAAAGCATGCGAAGTTTCTCAGAAGGTAAATAGAGAAATTTTAATTTCAAGTTACCGGCCTTTTCTCTTGTGGATACCTTGGTAATCAATCACAAAGCTGTAGTGAATATAAGTAGCTACCGCAAATGACTCAGCCAAGGGAAGAGCTGTGACTCAAGGCACTGTTATGAATTAACCTGGGATGGAGCCGTGAATCCAAGTTCCATCGTGGAGTTACAGCAAATTCCAGAGAGTATTCATGGCCACACAGACATGAGGTCAAATAATAGTTTCGGAAATATCAAGGATGAATGACTCATGATGTATCACCCGTCCCGGGCCTTGGCCATTCCTGGCCCCAGAAGCCATAGTTATCAAGTCAAATAGAAGTGTAGTGGGTGATGTGTTGCAATAAACAGACATAATGAATTTTAGGGAAGCAAGTAGACCAAATTCAAGACTTTAGGAAGCAAAGGAGAAAATAATGGAAATTATTAATATATGAGCTCCTTCATAAATGAAATAACGCATCTAGGAAACATAGAAATTTGAAGGAGTAGACAATTAAGGATATGGGGTTTTCTCAAGATATACTTTCTTTGGGGGAATTCCATTTCTCATAAAAATTACTCATTTTAAGGATAAGCAAGAAGCTTCCCTTGAAGGGATACTGCTGGTTTTAAGTGCATGCAGTAAATACATATGGTCTTTAATGTTTTCAGATTATGTTATGGTGCACAAACCCAAGCCACACCTTTCAAAACACTAACTGATCAACACTGGGGAAAGGGATTTAATTCCTTCTAATTGTTCTTTGATGACAAAGAAGCTTTGTAAACCAGTCCACAGACATGTTCCTAGAACTCTGAGCACTTCACTTTATAAAGAATTCTTCAAATTAGGGCTAGTGAAGGCTGGAGGTCTGCTAACTCTGTGATATATCCTAATACCTATTAAATACAAGTTGTTAGGTCAGATATAAAAAAAGAAGGTAACTGAAACCAGTCCTAAAGTTGGTGAGATTTTATCCCAAAAAAAAAAATAATAATAATGATGATAATAATAATAATAATTAAGGTAATTGGCAGCTAATGGTCCTAAGAAAGATGACTCATGATGAACTTGGCTTTAGCCTTATAACATACATCTCTCCATAATCATGATGTACTAGTCATCTGAGGCCAAACAGTCTACAGAAATTTGGGGGTATTCCACTTGGGGTGGCAAATATTACCAGGGAAATTGGGGTCCCTCTTAGGGTTCTTGGTCTCCTTAATAAGAAAATTTAAGAATAGACTCAGAAGAAAACAAGGACTAGTTTATAAATATAAAAAACCCACCCCAGGGAAGGCCAGGTATAAATCTCAGCAACTATAGTAAAGAAGAAGAGGGAGAAGAGGAGGAGAGGCCTGTCTTTTGAAAGAATCCACATGGTTGGGCGTGGGGGGGAGGTGGATAAACTTCACAGATAAAGAGTATCCAGGACACCAGGCCCAGGCTTTGGCAAGTATTCAAAGAAGGAAAATGAGATTTAAAAGGAAGAAGAAAGAAAAGTTGCGCTTTGCTGACTAGTTCAGAAAACTAGGCAGACCCAGATGCCCTGCTGCTACCTGGTGAACAACTGAGCAACTGGCCTGAGTGTGGGGATTCTGACAAGGAAAAGTGCTTTATCTCGTTAGAAGGGTAATTATTCCTCCTATCTCTTTAGCATGGCTTAAGGTACATCAGCCTTCCTGAAGGGTGGGCCCTGGTCAAGTGATTGACAGGCCCAACTGGAATGTTAGGTCGTCACCCAGAGGTAGATTTCATTCTTTTTGCTGAGGAAATAGCTTTTCCTTAATGAGCCTTCCATATAGATGCAGTTTCTTCAGAGAACTTCTGCCCATTGTACTTAACTACTTTACTACACCATTCCCTTTGATTTAGTGTCTACATCCATAGCAACATCTGTATCAGCATTAGTAGCATTCAACAAAGTATGAATGAAATAGAAATTGCACATGTTGGATGTCATCAATAACGCAACTTTCATGATTCAGACAACTAAGTTCCTTTTCCTGTTGCCATACTAAAGCCCTCTGTCAAAAGCAACTTAAGGCAAAAGGGGTTTATTCTGCTGGTAACACTTCATCTACAATCAAGAAACAGAGGTCTAATACCTGCTACTAGTCAGCTCTCATTTTGCACTTACATGTTCCAGGATCCCAGCCAGAGAATGGTGCCATTCACAGTAGGTGGATCTTCCTGCCTCAATCAGTGAAATCCAGATAATCCCCCAAAAGTGGGTGCAGACTGCCAGCTCCCAGGTGATTCAAAATTTTATAGTGGACGATTAACACTAATCATCAAAGCAACAATAACAACAATGGCACGCATGTGCGCGCACACACACACACACACACACACACACTTCCTCTCCTCTTTACTCCCAATGTGTGTTTTTTACAGAAGCAGACATTTTGGTGAGTTAATCTTGTAATTAGTTAAATTCTTCACTCAGAAATAGCATCAGGGCCAATCTGTTCCCACCCTCCTTGCCCTTTATGAGGCAGAGATGTGTACCTTTTCCCAGTGAGAACAAGCTTTGAGGCAATTACAAATGACAAACTGATTATCCAGCATCAAGAATTTTCTAGGTTATTTTGTCAGCATTTCCATTTTTGCAAATACATTTGTGTGTTTAAATGTCCTATTTTTTCAGTAAAGAAACAAAGAGTGCAAACATAACCAGCCTTTCAGTGACTGTATGAGACCTTACAGAGCTGTGAATAATGCCATCCTTTGTTATGCTGATATTGGGTGTCATGGCTTGTATATACAACTAAAATTAAGCCAGTAGCAGGCTTCATCTCATTTTCTCTCCCTCTTTGTCTTCACGGGGCAGGTCCTGCCCATTTCAAACTCATTTGGACATTTTTTTTAATCAATAAGACATCTTTTAACTGGCGACAAGAAAAATGATCTGCGGAAGCCCAGGTGGTTTAAACAACTAATAGGAACTCTCAGATTATATATTCCATATCACACGGTGAATATATCTGTGTGTATGCATATAAAGTAGATTACAGAATGGCTACAAAGTTTTAAAGAGGCTTCAGCAGAGTGCAGTTTGTTCAGGGACCTTACTGAAGGGCAGAGGCAGGGGGCTGATGATATAGATGCAGTCTTTGTGGGAGTCAGAAATGAGCCCTGCTGAAGGTCTGCTGGAGGCGCCAATGCTCAAGCCAGAGGCTGAGTTGAGACCAGGTGAGCAAAGCTGTCAGGTGAGGTATGGGACCATGGGGGCCGTAGTGGTCAAGTGCAGGGCTAGATGGATAGCTGGGCAGATTGCGACTCAAGCGGGCTGCCTAGGCAGTGGCAAAAGAGCCAAGCTAAAGCCACTGGAACAGCTGAGAATTCTCTGCCTGTCTGTTCCCTGCTGCACACACCAAGTCCCCAGGCCAGCAGGGCCATTGTCATTCCAGGATTAGGTGCCCAGGCCAGCAGGGCCATCGTCATTCCAGGATTGGGTACCAAGGCCAGCAGGGCCATCGTCATTCCAGGATTAGGTACCCAGGCCAGCAGGGCCATCCTCATTCCAGCATTAGGTACCCAGGCCAGCAGGGCCATCCTCTTTCCAGGATTAGGTGCCCAGACCAGCAGGGCCATCCTCACTCCAGGATTAGGTACCCAGGCCAGCAGGGCCATCGTCATTCCAGGATTAGGTACCCAGGCCAGCAGAAACATCTTCACTCCAGGATTAGGTACCCAGGTCAGCAGGGCCATGGTCACTCCAGGATTAGTTACCCAGGCCAGCACGGCCGTCCTCACTCCAGGATTAGGTACCCAGGCCAGCACAGCCATCCTCATTCCAGGATTAGGTACCCAGGCCAGCAGGGCCATCCTCACTCCAGGATTAGGTACCCAGGTCAGCAGGGCCATCCTCATTCCAGGATTAGGTACCCAGGTCAGCAGGGCCATCGTCATTCCAGGATTAGGTACCCAGGTCAGCAGGGCCATCGTCATTCCAGGATTAGGTACCCAGGTCAGCAGGGCCATTGTCATTCCAGGATTAGGTACCCGGGCCAGCAGAACCATCCTCACTCCAGGATTAGGTACCCAGGTCAGCAGGGCCATCCTCACTCCAGGATTAGGTACCCAGGTCAGCAGGGCCATCCTCATTCCAGGATTAGGTACCCAGGTCAGCAGGGCCATGGTCACTCCAGGATTAGGTACCCAGGCCAGCAGGGCCATCCTCATTCCAGGATTAGGTGCCCAGGCCAGCAGAGCCATCGTCACTCCAGGATTAGGTACCCAGGTCAGCAGGGCCATCCTCATTCCAGGATTAGGTACCCAGGTCAGCAGGGCCATGGTCACTCCAGGATTAGGTACCCAGGTCAGCAGGGCCATGGTCATTCCAGGATTAGGTACCCAGGTCAGCAGGGCCATGGTCACTCCAGGATTAGGTACCCAGGTCAGCAGGGCCATCCTCATTCCAGGATTAGGTACCCAGGTCAGCAGGGCCATCGTCACTCCAGGATTAGGTACCCAGGTCAGCAGGGCCATCCTCACTCCAGGATTAGGTACCCAGGTCAGCAGGGCCATCCTCATTCCAGGATTAGGTGCCCAGGCCAGCAGGGCCATCCTCATTCCAGGATTAGGTACCCAGGCCAGCAGGGCCATTGTCATTCCAGGATTAGGTATCCAGGCCAGCAGGGATATCCTCATTCCAGGATTAGGTATCCTCTTCTTTATGATCCCCAGGTAAAGGCAGGGCACTCTTTCCTCAGTCTGGGGTGTTCAATAAATTCTCGTGCCTGGTTGTATTAATATGATTTTAATGTACCCATGTGTTCACATGGTCACTATTTACTTTGATAAATTTGTAGTATGGCATCCTTTTTACCTTTAAGCATTTATTTGTCAGTCTGTGCCGCACAGATCCCGCTGGACAGGTGGTGGTTTTTGAGCCTGTCAAGGTGCAGCTTTATCCTGCAGAGGCCTTTGTTCTAAAAAAATGGAGTCAAGTGTTGGTTCTCAAATGAAGTCTGCCAGGACAAGGCTCAGCCTGAGGCCACTGTTCTACGGAGTTTGGAGTCACTTAGAGCAGAGCACAGGATGATTTCACCAGATCTCCTCAGCGCTCCTCTGCTCCCCAGTCCTGGGGCCTTTGGTCAAGAGCATTCAGTTAAGACGCATAGATCTCAGTCTAAAAAATAGGTGGAGTTTATTACAAGGTGAAGTGGGGTAGTCTCACGTGAGAGTGAAGCGTGAGCAAAGGGATCAAGGCAGAGAAAAGCCCTGCCCTGGGGTGAGAATGGACAATTGCGGCAGACCACGTGCCAGTCTACAATTTTAAAGTAAGCTTTCTATTACTTTCTGAAGTCTCTAAAACAAGCAGCTTTCCTGAGGGGTGTTTTTTCCGTCCAGGTGACTGACAGTCTTTTGGATTAATTCTTAAGGGAGGGGACCGCGGTGTGCCTTTGTTCTTTACTAGAAAGCCTCTGGCTATGTAGTAATCCTAGGATGTTTTGGGCAGTTTATAAAGTCATATCCCCACCCAGGGACAGAGATATGACTCAGAGGTCATTCCTTTGACCAAAAATCATCTAACAGAGCAGATTCAAAAGAATTAAAGAAAAAGAAAGAAAAATAGTAAATCTATAAAAATAGCTATATGTTACTAGGAGGAAATAGCCCTCCCTCCTTCAGCGCCCCCCCCCCAAAGCCTGCCTGCTTCCACCCTTTTGTCTGACTTGGTAATAGTTTAACATGAGATTTTAAGTTTGAGGTCAGCTTGTGATACTTTCTCCTTCTCACACATGGTATTTCACGTTCTAAGGAGGGACAATTATGATCCTTCCCCCGTCCTCAAAATTATTGTGTTTAACAGGGGTGCAGGAGATGGGGCCCAAAGCTAATTATGAGGGAGGAGTTGCCACCAATGGCCATCAAGCCAGGTCACCTCTACTGGCTACATAACCACTTCTCTGGCTCATTTCAGCTCTGAGCACGAGTCTCAGTGTTATGAAGTTGTGTTGACTCCTGTGCTATTAGTATCAGCTATGCACAGGCACTGGCTTCCCCAAATTACAATTTACTACTATATTTGCTTTTACATTTTCATATGTTTAGCCCTACTCTCTCATTTAGGCACTTAATAATTGTAATACTTTATTGTATATGGTATGAAATCAGGGGTCCTATTTCATTTGCTTGCATGTGGCCGTTATGCCAGATCAATTCATTGAAAAACTCATCTTTCTGCACTGAACTGTCTTGACAGCCTTACCGGAAGTCAGTTGACGATAAACTGAAGGTCTCTTTCTGAACTGTCACTTCCATTGCATTTATCTACGTGTATCTTCCTATGACAGTACCACATGCCTCAATTCCTATAGCTTTAGTTAATTAAGGTCCCTTATATTTCCATGTGAAGTTTTGGACAAAGGTGTCCATTTCTGCATGCAAAAGAAGAAAAAAAGTCAGGTAAGATTTTGATAGGAATTAAATGTGTAGATCAGTTTGGAGTACTGGCATCTTAACATTAAATATTCTCCATGAGCGGAATTGCATGTGTTCTACTAATAGTTATACCATTTTTAAAATATGTTGGCTTCAAAGACTTTACACACAGTAACCAGATAATCATGTGTGTCACATTGCTGCCCAATGACCTTTCCCTTTCCTCTCTTCTTCACCCCACTCCTAGGAACCCCTGGAACCACCTGGGCTAGGGTTGCTACCTTCTGGAAGGTGAGACAGAAGGCGGGCTACAACTCCTCACCCTCTCCTCCACCTTCCATTGGAAGTCCCTACTCACAACTTTCCATGACTCATGGGATTCTGGGTTTGCTTTGCTGGTGTTTTGCAGCTGGCCAGTTGGCTGGGAACTCCTCTGTAGAGATGTATCGTCAAGTGCTTCTGTCGGGATGTCGCTGTGTGGAGCTGGACTGCTGGAAGGGGCGGACTGCAGAGGAAGAGCCTGTCATCACCCATGGATTCACCATGACAACTGAAATATCCTTCAAGGTACTGTGAATGCAGTTGCTAAATGACAGTCAGGGGACCCAGCCCTTTTTGGAGTAAAGCCTTCTTAGAGTGTCCTGAGTCATGATGAAGTTCAACTTTGTGCTTGCCAGAGCTAACATACAGCATTTTATCTAAGACTTATTTCCATGGAGTAAATTGACACATACTAACCAAATTCTAAGGAAACTGACGGAGGAAAGGAAATGTCAAAATATTTGTTTATTGCTTTCTTGGATTTTTTGTTTGTTTTTTTGTTTGTTTTTTGTTTTGGTATTTTTGAGACAGGCTCTCCCTTTAGTCCCAGCTGGCCTGGAGCTCTCTATGTAGACCAGGCTGGCCTTGAACTCACAGAGATCCACCTGCCTCTGCCTCCCAAGTGCTTGGATTAAAGGCATGTGCCACCATACCTGGTTTTGCTTTCTTGTATTTTACTATCCTGAAATAGAGTTACAAAGAAAGACTGTGTGTGACACTGGTGTATTTTGACATCAAAGTGGATATCTGGTAACTATTACCTAAATCAAGAAACAGAACCTTGGGGCTGGAGAGATGGCTCAGCGGTTAAGAGCGCATACTGCTCTTGCAGAGGACCACGGTTCGATTCCCAGCACCCACATGGCGGCTGAGAACCATCTTTAATTCCAGTTCCAGGGGAATCCAATGCCCTCTTCTGACCTCTGAGGCATTACACGACACAGGTGTACCTACCTACATGGAGACAGTACACTCATACACATAAAAGATAATCGCCAGGCATGGTGGCGCACACCCGTGATCCCAGCACTTGGGAAGCAGAGGCAGGTAGATCTCTGTAAGTTCAAGGCCAGCCTGGTCTACTTAGTGAGTTCCAGGACAGCTTGGGGCTACAGGGAGACCCTGTCTCAAAAAGACAAAAATAAATAAAAATTAAAAATTAAAAATAAATAATAAATTTAAAAATTTTTTATAAAGAAACAGGACCATACTGGCTCCCCATAAACACTCTCCATGCAGTCATTCCCACGAGGATTTTCTATCTACCTCAGCAATGGCAGTGCTCTTGGGTGGCAGGTTTCAGGACAGCTCTCGCAGTACAGCCCACCAGCTTCCTCCTGTTTCCGCTGATTAATACCTTAGCCTGTGTTATTTTCTGTCTTACATTTTTCACTCCACATTGCTGGAATATTTGTCAGTTTTGTCGCATTTATTTCTAGCTTGTTTTCTTTATTTATCATGAAGATGGTCTTAATAACTATTATTTAATTATGACAGCACTTGAGGATCAATTATACAAAAATGCATGAAGGTTAAGAGTTTATCTGATTCCAGAATTTTTCAGTTTGGAGAAAGTTTGCTTAGAATTTACTGGCTGACCATCCATAACCCAAAAACCTAAAACTCTGAAACCCACAATGTTCTAAAATCTAAAACAGTTTACACGTAATACTGGAGTTTTTTTTTAAAGCTTCAAGTTTTAAAGCACTTTGGATTTCATATTTGGGAGGGCAAAATGAGAAATCTGTAAAAATCCCATTCTGCAGACTTGAGAATTGGTGCTAGTTTTTAGAGTTGGACACGTATCAATCAGAGACCCATAAAGACACACAGGTAGTCGTCATAAGTGGATTTATTTTGCCCATGAATGGAAAGGATACATATCATAGGGAACTGTGGTATTTCAGTAAATGTTTGCTAGGGACAGCTGACAGGATAGGGCTTAAATTAGGTGATTTAGAAGAGGGTTCAAGGAAGCAGAGTTATTCTGTGATGGATTGACTGGGTGTTGTCAGAATTGGAAATAGCCCTTTTTGAGACAGGGTCTCCCTGTAGCCCCATTTAGCCTGGAGTTCTGTCTATAGACCCGGCTGGCCTTGAACTCACAGAGATCCACCTTCCTCTGCCTCTCAAGTGCTAGGATTAAAGGCATGAGCCACCATGCCCAGCCAATTATATATTTATACATCCTATCAGGGAGGCAGGACTAAAAGCCCATAGTAACAAAGAAGCGTCCTCCATCTCCATCCTTCTGAACCAGGACTGGGTATGTGCTGGTCTTTGTCTCTTTCCACCCTTGGCTCCATCCTGTGCTGTGAAAAGCTTTGCCATTATATGTATGGACATCCAAGCCAGGATATCCAAGTTCTGTCCATATCCCTTGCAAAGACGTCTTCAGGGGCTGAGGGTTCTGTTGAACCTATGTAGAATTCTAGACGTAGTGGTCTAGAAGAGAGTGTGCATGTGTCAGGGGAGATGTTGTGTGGGTTTCTCACCACTTTGGAAGGAAATCAGGAGAGAAGATCCCCAGGCCAAGCTCTATACCTGAGTCTCAGGTAAACCCAAAGTGGAACGGAATCATGAACTTTTGCCCTAAGCAAATAAAAAGGCAATTGAAAATAGGAGGCGAGAGGCCAGAATATGGAGCTAGATGTTACCCTTGCAGGATTGGTGGCAAACACTGGATGGAGAAGACAGTGAACCACTTTACTGAGCCATGGCAGACACAAGGAAGGTGAAGAGGGGTTTGGTTACCTTGAAAATAGGATATCTTAAAAGTACATTGAGAAGTAATATTTCAGAAATAGCTTAGGGAAATTGATCTTAAACCTTTGGGACACTTGGGATGTGTGCTGGTCCGTTTTTGTCAATGTGACACAAATTAGAGAAACCTAGAGAGAGCCACAGCTGAGGCATTCCCTCCATCTAGCTGGCCTTTGGCCGTGCCTGTGAGATATTCCCTTTATTGGTAGTTGCTATAGAAGGACTTAGCCCACTGTGGGCAGTGTCATCCCCAGATAGCTGGGCCTGGGCTGTATAAAGAGGGCTACTGAGCAGGCCAAGGGGAGCAGGCCAGTGAGCGCCCTTCCTCCATGGTCTCTGCTTCAGCCCTTGCCTCGAGCTTCCTGCCTTGAGCTCCTACCCTGACTTCCTTCAAAGATGGACAGTGTGGACTCTGCAGTTTGGTTTTGGTCAATGTTTTATTATCACAACAGAAAGCAAACTAGAAGAGGATGTGAAAAATAAACACTAATGAAGAACATACACGAAGCAGTGTTTGCAAGGCACAGCTGGGTCTCAGTTTAGACAAATGGATTTTTCTGGTCTAAGGTACTAGACTGGGTAGTGGTCATGTCATTAATGTCATTAGTAATGCATGTGGGACACTGTGTCCAAAGAACTGGACTTTGTTGTTATTTTAAAAACAGGGTTGCCAGCCGGGCATGGTGGCGCATGCCTTTAATCCTAGCACTTGGGAGGCAGAGGCAGGCGGATCTTTGTGAGTTCAAGGCCAGCCTGGTCTACAGAGCAAATTCCAGGACAGCTGGGGCTACAGGGAGACCCTGTCTCCAAAAGACCAAAAAAAAAAAAAAAAAAAAACAGGGTTGCCTAGACTAGTCTGGATCTCTCTCTCTCTCTCTCTCTCTCTCTCTCTCTCTCTCTCTCGCCTCTGTCTCTAGAGTATAGGATTCCAGGCCTGTGCCACCT
Organism: Rhizomys pruinosus; assembly: GCA_009823505.1. NCBI lineage: Eukaryota > Metazoa > Chordata > Mammalia > Rodentia > Spalacidae > Rhizomys > Rhizomys pruinosus. The sequence continues at coordinate 212,633 of VZQC01010223.1, forward strand.
TTCCAGTAATTTAGCTTTTTAGGATTTAGGCTACACAACCCAGTAATTAGATTAAAACAATACCACCCTTCACTAAATTTCACTACAAATTGAATGTAGTATTGACTTGAATTCTGACCCCCAAAAATCTTTAAGTTGTATCTACTAAAAAAAAAAAAAAAACACTTTGTGAAAGTCTTTACATATTCTTGATTGGGGAAAATCAATGTTTTGTGGTTTCATTTCATCCCACTCCCTTGTTCTCTCCCAGCCCTGCTCTTAGTCCTTTGCTAGTTTTCCAAGGTCAGCCACAGCTGGTTGAGCTCTGTAAGAACAAATGGGGACAGGGGACAGTCAGAAGATGCTGGGGTGCACCCTGTGTGCTGGGGGAGTGAGAGGTTTGAGGGTAGGGGGTGCGTGGCACTGTGCGTGTGCTGCTAGAAGATTCACCCCACCATCCTGCCTAAACCCTTCCTTCCTCTATCCTAAGAGTCCTTGTGAAAGGCTATTCTGGTTTCTTGAAGTTTATTCTCCATAGTTCTTTGAGCCCTTGGGAGACAAAATAAACACCTAGCACATTCTCAGCCATATTTATTTTGTGTGGAGCACTGGATTTCTAGCCTTAGCCACCAGGCTCACTTAGAGTGACTCTCCCTGTGCACTTGACCTAGAATGGATCTTCAGTCACATCCGTGATCTCCCAGTCATAGCTCATTGAAGGGCCTTGCCTGGACTCTGGAAATCAGCTTCTCTACACCAGCCACACAGTGCTAGAGGCTTAGGATGCCAGCCAGTCCAGAGTACTATATATTTTTTCCTGCTAGTGAGCAGGGGTGACCAGGATAGCCATGGGCTGGGAGGGGGGGCACAGGTTATCCCTTCTGTTAGTTCCTCCTGCTCAGGTACATCAGGAGGACATGGGAGAGGAGGGGGAGCAGAAATGCCTGATCTGTAGCAAACTCAGTAGAAGCAGTGTCTCATCAGAAGCCAGGCGAGGGCAAGGCAAGGAAGGAATGGAGGATGCCACGTAAGCAGACCACTCCCTCCTGCAGAAGGTCCTGAGGTGCAGCCCAGAGCCCAGAGGGAACATCTCTTTAAGTTGGGCACTTAGAGCCCTCTCCTCCCTCACTCTCTTCTGGTCCCTGCACTGTCAGATTACAGACCTGCACTCTGCTTCCCCAGAGTCCAGTGTGTAAAGTGACTTTGTAAAGGTGAAGATAGAAGAGAGAGAGAGAGAGAGAGAGAGAGAGAGAGAGAGAGAGAGAGAGAGGAGAGAGAGTCATCTGCTCCCCACCTCCTCCACAAATTACCTCAGTTCTTACCTCTTTTCGTACCACTCATTCCACTCACTCAGCAAGTGAGCCTCCTTGCTGTGCCCTGTCCGGCCAGGCAAGCTGGTCTTGGGGCCTTTACACAGGCTGTTCCACAGCTCTTATTTATTTATTTATTTATTTATTTATTTATTTATTTATTTAGGTCTTTTCAAGACAGGGTGTCCCTGTAGCCCCTAGCTGTCCTGGAACTCACTCTGTAGACCAGGCTGGCCTTGAACTCACAAAGATTCGCCTGCCTTTGCATCCCAAGTGCTAGGATTAAAGGCGTGCACCACCACGCCCGGCCTCCTTTATTTCTTTGAAGCTCTCTCCTAGGCTATCTCAGGAAGGACTACTGAGACCTCTCCATTTGGTACTGCCCCTAGTGGTCACTCTCAAACGCTACCCTGATGTAAACTCTCTAATCCTTTCACTCTGGTTTTCCCATGGCACTTAGTCACCTGGTAACATGCCTGCTAACTTACTATGTTCCTTGGCCATGGGGTCCCCTAGTACCATGTAATCTCCACAAACAGGTCTTAGTTTTGTGCCCCCACCTAGCCAAAGTACTTTGAATTAAGTCTGACAAAGAGGAGGTGACCGATATCGATTTGGACTTTGGGCATCTCAGAACAAAGGGACTAAGTATAGCCTAGATTTCATTTCAGCCTCTCTTGACTCTCCATAGTTCTTTGAGTCCTTAGAAGACAGAATAAACATCTAGCACATTCTTAGCCATATTTATTTTGTGTGGAGCCCTGACTTTCTACCCTTAGCCACCAGGCTCACATGGAGTGACTATCCCTTCCTGTGCACTTGGCCTAGAGTGGGTCTTTAGTCACATCCGTGATCTCCCAGTCAGAGCTCATTGAAGGGCCTTGCCCATTATGGAAGTTAAATTTGTCTTTCTCTACTGTGTGTGAAATTCCGTGTATAACATATTAGTAGGCAGTGAAACGTTGTTTCCAGTATTTCCTGAGCATGTGGAACTGATTTCCCAGTATGATGAGCCGGTATCCCACACTCCAGTGCATCCTGTAGCAACAACATAAGCTGAGTACAAGCAAAGCTTGTGGGTTTTATGTCACATGGTTTATCTGCTTTTGGTTAAGTTGGCCCGGAACACTGCTAGGAGATGTACCCGGCAAAGCAAGAGTACATCTTGATCCTACTTGTTGTATGGACCAACTTAAATGCTTTGTTTGAGGAGAAGGGGAGTGCTGTAAGGCAGGCTCTTCTTTCTGGAGGTTTTGGCTTCGCTGGCTGGGTTCACTTCTTTTCCCGTGTCTTTGCCTCCTCTTCTTTCTGACGCCCTTCCCTACCAATGCAACTTTTGGTCTCCTCTCCATTCACATCCCGGCTCCTTCCTCCCCACAGGACAGACACCACCTCTCACCCCACCCCAGCTCTGTTTCCAACTCCCTCCCAGCTCAGTCCTTTTCTTTTTCCCCAGGCAACTACTTTTAACCATCAATTGTACAGAATGGGGGGAAATTGAGTAATGGAGAAAAATACATGATGAAAATGTTTTAAATGGCCACCTCATGCATTTCTAAAAATAAAGTTTCATTCCCTGAAATACTAATAATTTAGAATGCAATTTTATATGGCTCCACAAATGCCCTCTTAAAGTTGATCTCCCAATGCTGTGCTGCCTGCTGTTGTCTGTCAAGGACAAAGGTTGTTCAAGGGCAGATTTCCCCACTGTAACTTAGTCATTGAACCGTATGCTCAATAAGTTACTGAATGCAGTGTTGTAAGTCTCCGGAAACTGGTTCTACAGTAATAAGGAGCAATCGTACAGAGAAGGAATGTCACGTCCATTCTTCTGGTATAGCACGTATGGAAGATTGGAACTTCAAAGTCATTGCTAGTGTTCCCACCCTGAACAGTCATCCATACAGTACAAACTATTCCAACACCAAAGAACAAAAGAGCTGAAGTCCTCCCTCCAATGGATGATCTAGTTTTGAGTTGTTCCCAACTCAAAGTATTAGATGAAATTCAGCAAATGTTTTCTTTGGCATAAAGGTTTGAAAGATCTTCTATACTGGTAGCTGCAGTTCTGGCAGAGATGGAGAGAGATGGACAGAGTAGGAAGAGGTGGGAAAGAGAGACAGACGTGAGGCTGCTCCTCACTAGCTGACCAATGGGTATCTATGGGCTCCAGGACCAACTCTCTCCCAGGTTGCCAGCAAGGTCTTAGAGAAGTCTTCTTAGCAGTCCAAGCCTCCTTCCTTATCAGTAAACAGGTAACAGTGCACACCTCCTGCGGTCATTGTAAATAGACATGCAGTTCACAGACACTAACTACACAGGAGGTCTACAAATGTGAGCCACTGATGATACTGGAGCTAAAATACAGAAAGCCAAACTTCTGCTGTCTTCCTATAAATGTAATGATGTGGTGTTATACAAGCAAGAAATTCTTTTTTAGCCAGACTGAGAGCTGAGAGTTAAGTCCTCTGCAAGGCTGTGGTGAGGGGAGTCCTGGTGTCCTGTGATGTTAGCTAGCCCATGACATCCACTTTGCCCAGGAAGGTGCAAGAAGCCCAACCTAGGTGACAAATTCAACACAAGCCAGAGTTGGTTAAGAACCCAGTGGGAGCTGAAATAGATCTGACAGATCGGCTTAGAAACAGTCTAGAGTTAATCATGTATTTATTTCCCCATGATGCAGGGCATGTCAGTTAATATCCTGAACTTTCACTTCATAACCTACAAAATAGTAGATACCATATTCTTTATGGACTGCTAGTATCATGATTTATTCCATCTGTCTGGAATATACTGTGTGCCCATTTAATGAATCTCTTGGGATAGATTTAGTTTTGCTTTGTGGTGGTGAGGGTTGATTATTTGTTTGTTTGTTTGTTTGTTTGTATGTTTGTTTGTTTGGTTGGTTGGTTCATTGGTTTTTGAGACAGAGTCTCCATGGAGCCCCAACTGGCTTCAAACTTTCTATGCAGACCAGGCTGGCCTTGATTTCACACATATCTGCCTCCCAAGTATTGGGATTAGAGGTGTGTGCCACCATGCCCAGCTTGAATCTCTCATTTTTCTCTAGTCTAAGAGGCTAAGGCACATGTGGAGTGAATCACTAGCAGGACAAGAACCCCAGGCTTGCCCTTCTGCCACTGTAGCTCCACAGCAGAGCTGTGCATGGAGCTTATCACCCTGCCATACAAACCATCAAGCCAAGACAGAGAAGCATTAGGCAATTTCCTCAGCATCTCACAGCTTATAAGTCTAATGCATAGGAACCCAACATAAGCCTGTTGGCATGCTCAACCTATATATGAACAACCAGATTTCTTTGTTTATTTGTTTGTTTGTTTAATGTGTTAGTCACTTTACTGTTGCTGTGATAAAACCACCATGACCAAGGGAACTTATGAAAGGAAGAGTTTATTTGAGCTTATGGTTGACAGTTCCAAGGAATTAGAGTCCATTGTGTGGGAGGCATGGTGGCCGGGGCTGGAGCAGAAAGTTGAGGTTCACATCTCAAATGAGCACAGGAAGTCAAGAGAGAGAGAGAGACTGGAGACTACAAGGCTTGTTAAACTCTCTAAGCCTGTCCCCAGTGATGTACTTCCCCCAGCATGGCCACACCTTCTAAGACCTCCCAGAACAGTGCCACCAACTGGGGACAAAATGTCTGAATACTTAGAGCCTATGGGGGACAGTCTCATTCAAACCACCACATTCCACTCCCTGCCCCCATAGGTTCATGACCATATAAAATGCAAAATGCATTTAGTCCAACCTTAAAAGTCCCCATAGTCTTTACCAGTCTCAATTCCATTTAAAATTCTATAGTCCAAAGTCTCTTCTGACACTCAGGCTAATTTCTTAACTGTAAACTCCTGTAAAATCAAAAGACAAATTACATACTCCCAACATACAGTGGAACTGAATACAAATTCCCATTCCAAAAGGGAGGAATAGAGAGAGGCACAGTGAGGAAATACTGGACCAAAACAAGACCAAAAACCAGCAGGGCAAACACCAAGTCCAGTAGCTCCATGTGCAACTTCTGGGACTTTACTTCCAAAGGGTTTAGATAGCTCAGCTCTTCCAGGATTGCGTGCAACATACATCTCTTCCTTAGGCTGGTACCACTCCCTGTATGCAGTTCTCCTTGACAAATATCTCACAGCTCTGGCATCTAGAATGTCTTCTTGGGATCTCCGCTGCCAACCAGGCTTCACATTCACAGCTTCATGCAATGGCTTATCAGGGCCTTCTTTATTCAGGGATGCCCCTGCTGCACTCTGCCTGGCCTTGGCGGCTCTCTGAAACTTTGGAGGAGGAACTGATGATCCCTTCACTCTTGCATCCTTCGTGCCTCTAAAGCCAGCACCACATGAATGAAACTACTGAGTTTGGCTACAGGTTCTGGATGGACCCTGGCCTACTTTAACCACATTTGAAATTTTTCTCTGCCCTTTCAGTATTTTCCTTTCAAAAGCTGGAGGATTAGCTGGGTGTGGTCTTGCCCTGAAGGTACTGTTTCTGTCGTTTACTTGTAAATCTCGAGGCCCCTCCTTAATCACTTTAATCTCACTTTTTCCATTGTTTACTTGTAAATAGCTAGGCCTCTCCTTAATCACTTTAATCTCCTTATCAAAGGGATCCTCTCCTTCATATGCCTTGGCCCTACCTTTAATCTTCCTAGTGCACTTTTAAGATCCAAACTGTACATTCTGCATTTCTTTCTGCCCCATCTGCTCTTTTTCACTGTGGATCTGCACAATATTCACCATTAATAGCCACACCACCATTTCTACATTAGGCTTTCTTGAAATATCCTCTGCCACCAAAGACATTAGTCCATTGCTTTTCAACTTATCATCAGGCAAGCATTTGGGCTGTGGGAAAACTGTGACCAGACTCTTTGCCAAAATATCCCAGTTGCTGCCTTCATTTTCCTCTGGAACTACATTTTTTGCAGCAATGCTTTCTTCCAGGCTTCTACTAGAATGGCCCATTAAGTTCTGCTTACATAGTCAACAGCTTTTCTATCCCAAAGTTCCAAAGTCTTCCACATTTCTCCAAACACCCACATGGTCAGGTTCTTCACAGTCAACTGCCCACTCTCTGGTACCAACTACTGTATTAGTCACTTTTCTGTTGCTGTGATAAAACTGCCATGACCAAGGGAACTTATAAAAGAAAGAGTTTATTTGAGCTTATGATTGACGATTCCAGGGAATTAGAGTCCAATGTGGTGGGGAGGCATGGTGGCCGGGACTTGAGTAGAAAGCCAAAGTTCACATCCTCAGATGAGCATGGGAAGTGGAGAGGGAGAGACTGGAGACTGCAAGGCTTGTTGAACTCACTAAGCCTGCCCCCAATGATGTACTTCCTCCAGCACAGCCACATCTTCTAAGACCTCCCAGAATGCCACCAACTAGGGACAAATGTCTGAATACTTAAAAAGCCTATGGGGGACACTCTCATTCAAACCCCCACAAGTGTGAGTGCACCTGTGCTGTGCCTGTGGAGGACAAAGGAGGGCATCAAATCCCCTAGAAGTTGAGTTATGGATGGTTGTTAGCTGCCATGCGGGTGCTGGGATAGGAACCCAGGTCTTCTGCAAGAACAGCCAGTGCTCTTAACCAATGAGCCATTTCTCCAGCCCCTAAATTTTTTTTATTATTTTTATTTTATGTGTATCAGTGTTTTACCTACATGTATGTTAAGTGCATCCATGTCATGCAATGCCCACAGAAGTCAAAAGGTGTCAGAGTCCCTGGAACTGGAGTTATAGACAGTTGTTAGCTGCCATGTCAGTGCTGGGAACCAAGCCCATGACCTCTGCAAAAGCGAACAGTGCTCTTAACCATTGAGCCATCTCTTCGGTCCCTGAACTAAAAAACTTTACATCTTGATGTTACTTGCTTTTCATAGTGCATTTATTTTGATGGACTCAACTCTGATAAAAGTTGAATTATGTATGGAAAGCAATCTTTGAATTTACTTCTATGGAACAGTGAGAGTGCTTCTTGCTCCATTCAGGCACATCTTTCTTAGAGGACAGGTGCAAACGCAGTACAGAATTAGAAAGCCTCACTTCTATTTGATGCCAAGGAAAGTAGCTCCATAGCCTAGCTGTAAAGAAAACCATGCATTGTACAGGAAATGTGAAGAGACAGTGGAAGAGGGTTAGGCATGAAGAATGGGAGTAGAAATTCCAACTTGAAAGGAGTATGTGAAAAGAGTAAAGTGTGATCTGAGCAAGGTATAGAAACGTCAAGGTTATGAAGGTTAGACGACTACAAGTAATGGAACACTTAGCAATAAATGAGTTCACACTTCAGTACCAACCCAATAAGAAAAACACTTTGGAGACATAATGCCCAGAAGCTCAATGGTGAGTCCATACTGCAATCTGGACCATCATGTATTACTGTAGCCACTAAAATGAAAAATACTTTTGAAACACATGTGAGACTGAATGAGTTCGTGTTATTTAACTCAATAATCCCTCTTTTAAAAGCCATCCTAGGAAAATATACCCATCTACCAGTTAATGGATAGTTAAATCAAGTGTGGTCCTTCTATGTTTGGGAATTTTATAGTTGTTGAAGCCTATGCCGTATATGCTATTCTCAGTGTTGGATGGAGGATGCAGGACACTGAACATGGTCACAAGTTTTCTACCACTAAACTACAGCCCCAACAATGACACAACATTTAAAACAAATCTAGAAGGAGGAGTGCAGTACTGACCCATGCTTGAACACATATGGACTCTGAAAGCACATCAGCTGAGATGCCAGAGCTGAACCATAGAGTCCATGTCCTTTGCATAGGAAATGTTCGCAACAAGCCAATCTAGGGAGATGGAAAAATCGATGCTTGCTAAGGACTCGGAGTGTGAGGAAGGAGTTGGGAAAACAGACTGGAAGTAAATATAACCAAATGCTAGCAGTGGTTTGATTCAGAAAGTGAATTTATGGATTGAAAATATTGCCTTCTCTTAGTGTCCAAGCTTTATAATATGACTAGACACTTCCTCACAGAAAGCAGAAGTCATAATCATAAACAGAAGAACCATTCTTCTCCCCAGCTGCCTCTCCCCCTGCACCAAAACCCATTCTTTTTTTTTTTTTTAAATTTACGGAACCAAAAGTTAGAACTGTACCATCCAGCAGGCCTCACAGCCCTTTCTTGACATTTCAAGCCATTTGATACAATTCTATAAATAAAAAAAGACAGTATCAGTTGGGAGTGCCCGGAGAGTGGAAGAGCACCTGGCTAGCACATATGAGGCTCCACCAAAGAGAAACAGCCCCAAATTTAAAACCAGCAACTAAAACAAATGAACCCCATGATGCTGATGGATTTAACTCTAAGAAAAAACTGTGCACGCTGAATATGCATATATTCTTATTTTTAGGAAGTGATAGAAGCGATTGCTGAGTGCGCATTCAAGACTTCACCTTTCCCAATTCTCCTCTCCTTTGAAAACCATGTGGATTCGTAAGTATTGAGTACATCCAGTGAGCAGTCTTTTTTCCCAAATAAAGCCTCTTTAGTAACTGTCCATCAGTTTCAGATGAATTGATATTTCCAGTGGTGCCCTTCAACCCTATTATACACTGTGACATGTTTTCATCTACATATGATGGACCATTCATTTAAATCTCATCAGCATTAAACTAATCCATTGGACTCATGGGATTTATTGTCATGCCATGTATGATTTTTAAAGATTTTACTATGAGGTAGAGCATGTTTCTTATACAACACATGCCTCCCTTACAGACTTGGGATATGTTAAGTGAAGTAACACAGTCCCAGAAAAACAAACGACAAATGGTATCCCTCATATGTGGATGCTAGTGCCAATAACCCAGTTACAAATATTTCTTGTGGAGAGGGATGCATATTAAAAGAACAACAACAGAAAGACTGCACCAGAAAACTGACTGAAATGGTGAATCGGGAAGGGTGGGAGCAATGGGAGAGGGACACAGGTATATATTCGATTAATGCATATTTAATTGACGTGAGTTCAACAAGTATCCAGTTTTGCCCAGACTCTGTCTACAGGTTACATGGTGTTTTAGGACTTAGTAAAAGTAAATATGTGTATATTAAACAATGGGCCACTCTTAAAACCCTCTCAGTAGCAAATTTTATTGACTACAAATTTAGAGTCAGTTTTGCTACCTTAAAATGATTGGTTCCTGTACTTGTAACTGGTGATAGAATACCTATACATTCTATTCTCTTTGTACATGTTAACTACATTCACCAATTCTCCACCCTTCCCCTTCCTTCTGAGTCCCCCCTACTTATTCATATTTATAAACATTTTCCTGCTTCAAAGTAGCCTGCACTTATTGCTGAGCTACATGAGGGAAAGGTAAGTCTGAGTACTTTACTTTATTGTGTATACTAGGCAAGTGGTCTACCATGGAGCAGTAGCTGCAGCCCCCAATTTTTGAGACAGAGTCTTGCTATGTAACCCAGGCTGCCTTAAATTCTCAATCCCCCTGGCTCAGCCTCCCAAATGCTGGATTAGATGTGTGTGTGTGTTACCACATCTGGCATTGTAACTATTTTAGATTTATTTTACCTCAGAGAGTCAGGATGAGATAAACTCTAAGATCTGTATTTTCATGCATTGTGTAGTTGCTTGTTCTAGGGGCTCCACAAATAGAGGATTGTCTATGTTGAGACAAAGTTTGTGAAACTGAGACTTTAGTCTGTGGACTCAGTGTGTAAGGAGTACTTGTGACCTTTTCTAATCCTCTCGAGACTCCCTGGAAGATGCTCTAATGAAAGCCTGTGGCATCTGTCCTAATAGGACTCACACTTTATTTTTTCTCCTTCCCTCAGGAAGTCTTTCTCAGTTTATTGATTCTTTGTCCAATTAATGTGCAATACATACTTCCATTCATGAATTCCTAAAGAATTCACCAAATGTAAGTAGTTTGATCAAAATATGGCACCCTGGTGATACATAAGCAGAAAGCAACCTTAGTTTGAAGTTGCCAGTTTTGTATATATCTGCATTTCTAGTTTGCTGTCAGGAAAGTACATCACATTTACTGATTGTAAACTGTACATTCAGTGAACATGGTTTCCTAACACCGCTGAGGGTCAATTGAACAGTCATAGCCTCCGTTTCTCTTCCCACCAGAAAGGTCACCCCTGCAGTGACTGGCTTTAATACCTGGCTTTCTGCCACATTCTAACTTGCTATTGACTTTGATGGAGCTCCTTCTCCCTATTCACTCTTGTGACTTTGGGTCTCAACAATGCCTGGCCACTTTTTGCTCAGGCAAAGTGTCTTCCAGATTTGTTATGTGTCTTGTTTTTGCTTTTCTTTAAGAAAAGCTATCCAGCATCATTATATTCTTAAAGGAATATGTCTATTTACATTACACAAAAGTCAAAGTCTTCAGTTCCATTCTGTACTATGACCTACTACATACGCTGTGAACTCTCCCTTGATGTAGACAGAGAGGCCCCAACATCTCCACAGACATAGGAAAGCTTATATTTGTTGAACATATGTATATATATATATATATTTTTGAACCAAACAGGGCTCCAAATATTTTACATGCACATACAACTCTTACCACAAATAAAGGTGTCCACCAGGAGAGCATTCTAATTACCCTTATTTTCCAGGTGAAGATGTTGAATTTCATCAGGATAGGTGTGTAGTTCTCCTTGAGGTGTGTAGCTTAAACTCAATCTAAGTGAGATTCAGATCCAGCTAGCCTGGCTTCAGATCTCAGGCTCTGAACTAGCACCACCACCATCTCTAAACAGAAGAGCCACCTCCCTCCAAAACATGGATTCCACAAAGTACCTGCCCAGCAATGTTCCCAAGATTGCTCTGGAGTCTTCCATGCTAATTAAACAGAGATCTAAACCTGGTAAGGAAACCTCAATCCTACATTGTGCACTAAAGCACCGAGGCTCTAACAAGACAGTGCAGCCACCTCTGGGTAAATAAATGCAGTTGTTATGAGCTCATTCATAGTCCACCCATGACAAAATAATACCAGGAACTACCCTTCCCAGAATGCACAGTTGCGTCCCAAACCATTGAGATAATCAAATTACCATGCAAGACAGAAGCCGCAGTTTCTGTTGTGAGGAGTTGTTTGCCCCACCAGTCCCCTCCTGTCACCTCCAGATAGCAAAACTGCTCAGCCTCAATTCTTTCCTGGAAGGAATATCACACACCTAATAAAAGCAGTAGACTTCCTTCAGTGGGCAAAGCCCTATATTTGACCTCTGGGTTACCTCACCTAATTCATCGTCAATCCTCAAATCCCAGGACTTTCTTTGGCTCTCTAATTCACTGTGACCTGGGAATCCTTCTCAACACAGTGACCCAGCAACACGCCCTCCATGTGTCTGATGAACTACCTCTAAATCCTCTGTGTAGCAATGCCCAAGGCAGGCTCAGAACTTTTCCTACCAATTCAGCCTACACTACCATAACAAATTCACACTGGGGAAGAAAGGATCCACAGATTCTACTGCTTTTCTCTTCAAATATTTGAAATCACCACCCGGGGATAACAAAGGAGAGATGTCATTCACTGCTCTCTACTTACCTGCAGCAGAACCCCAGAGCACTGCTCCTTACCCCTAAATGAGAACTTTTATTTTTAAAATATCCCACCTCATGCCATCCAGATGTCTTAAGGGGTAAAAGAGCTTGTTGTGCAAGCCTGGAAGCTTGAGTTCCATCCCCAGGTACAAGAAAAACTGATTCCAAGTAATCATCCTCTGACCTCCACATGGCCAGTTTGGCATAGCCCCAAATCATACATACACGTAACACACACATACACAGATGATGATGTGATGATGATGAGGAGGAAGAGGAGGAAGAGAAGAAGAAGAAGAAGAAGAAGAAGAAGAAGAAGAAGAAGAAGAAAAATAACAATAATAATAGAAAAAAGGGGGGAAGCCCCTCTTCATTGGTGAACTGCCATTTTCACAGAAAGAATCTCATATTGAATTCAATTATTCAAACCTCTAGGCCTGATCTGACCACAAACAACTGTGAGATTTTGACATGGTCCTTAATTTCCTGGAGCTGCAGAGTCCTCATTTATAAAGGATGTCAGTTTAGTTTAACTTGGAGGATTTTACCCCATGAGATGGAGTGCATTCCTTGTCAGAAAACTGACCTCTACCAGATGCTGGATGGATAATTTAGTTTAGAAATACTTGCAATGGCTTGAAAATCAAAATATATTTGTGATTTTTTTCCACACATTTTATTTCCACAATAGCTGATGTTGATGCTCTAAAGGCTTGAGGATTTCTTTGTTTGTTAATTGCAGTTTTAATGCCTTTTATTTTTGCAGTTCTGACCTGCAATTAATCCCTTTGTTTTCCACTGAATTTTGTACTGAGTTTGTTCTCTGATCTGATTAAGTGGTCACGCATGTCCGCTGAGAGCATGACTTTTCTGATGACTGAAGATCACAGTGCAGTTTTCTTGGACACCTAACCTCCACACGGAAAGTCCCTCTTCAACGTGTGGGTGGTCCTCAGACTAACATCACGTGTCCTCCTTGGAGCTTCCAACGGTACAGGATCCTGGCTCTGTCCTGGGTTCTAAGTGTGATTCTACATTTTAATGAGACCCTAAATGATTGAATGAAATGTGTGGCTCATGAGCCACTTGCGTCAGCATCGCCAGCAGACTTGCTCTAAATGCAGCTTCCACTCTGTTGCTCCCATGAGCCAATAGACAGGACTGGTTTCTGTCATCTCAGTGTTGACATCCCAGTTATCTCTACAGTAGAATGGAGTGGCAACTGTGGCTTCAGCAGCCTTGTTTGGGGGACCCACCCAATAGCTCCCACCTATTTAGGAATGCCCAAAGCATTCCCTGAGATTCTTTTACTAGTGAGAACATGACTTCCCAAAAATGTTGAAAGTTCGGTTATCAGTGTAAAAGTCTATTTCATTCTTGATCACTAATCAAAGAACACTCAGAGCTCCAAAGTCACAACACTCAAGAAGAACGCCATACACTTCAGCTCCTGTTAACCAGCTTCAAACATGCACCTAAGCATGATGAGACCTCTCAAAGATGAAGGTTCCCCAGAGCCAGTTCCCCAGAGAGGCAGTGTGGATGTGGCTAGTTTTGGGTTGCACTTGGAGTTAGTTGTAAAGTGCTATGATAGTTGCTCTAGTTTGCTTTCTTATTGCTCTGATGAAAACTCTGACCAATACCAACTGAGGAGGAAAAGGTTTATTCAGCCCACATCTCCTGGGTCACCATTTATCACTGAGGGAGTTCAAGGTAGGAACTCAGCAGGAAACTGGAGCAGAAGCTGAAACACAGGCCATGGAGGAACGCTGCTTACTGGCTTGCTCACCTGGCCCACGTTCAACCTGCTTTCCTAAACAACAGAGGCCCAACTTCCCAAGGTGGCACTGCCCACAGTGGTCTGGGCCCTCCCACATCACTCAACAATCAAGAAAATGCCCCACAGACATGGTACTAGACCAGTCCGATGGAGGAAATTCCCCAGTTGAGGCTCCCTCTACCCAGGACTGTCAAATTGACACTAAAGCCATCCAGCACACTATTTAACAGAGTTGCCTTAAGCATGCAGAGGCAAGTCTGGATAATTTTTTTAGTGCAGCCTGGAACATGCAAACCCAGCACAAAGAGCCCTGGTCTCAACTTCGCCCAGAGGGCAAATCGACCTAGCAGAGATCCTGTGCTAGACTCCGCTGGGCAGAAATTATCTGCCCCGTCAACCAGTTCCCTGCCTGCATACAGAGGTCTCATCCTCAATTTCTGATGAGGTTTGTCATCATCTTATTCTTTGAGCTATGAGTACCACAAGGTAACAACCTGTCCACGTCTATGGGGAGGTCTAAGACTTTGTTGTGGGCATGATGGGATGTGATCCCAGCACTTAAGAGCCTGAGACATAAGGGTTTCAAGTTACAAGCCAGCCTGAGCTAGGTAGTAATTTTGAGCGCAGCTTTGGCTACACAAGACCTTATCTCAAAAAAAGAGATGTCAAGAATGGAGAGGTAGCTCATCTGTTAAGAACACTCTTGCAGAGGACCTGGGTTTGGTTCCCAGCACCCACATGGCAGCTAACAGCTGTCTGTAAGTCCAGTCCCAGGAGAACGTTCTGCCCTCCTCGGGCACTGCACAGCATGGGCACACTTACAGACATGCAGGCAATGTACCCAAACACATAAAATAAAATGATAAAATATTTTTTAAAAGAGATATAAAATTGTTATGCAGGGGTTTGCAAGTTTTTCAAATCTTCCATTTAACTCTCCCTGCAGTTCCAAGAAGACATTAACTTGGAGAGTTGGCATAGGAACCCTGAAGAACTTGCTGCCCCCCAGAGCACACGCCTTGTCTTTGTTAAAGAGGGTTACAGCAAGTGCTTTCTCTCTGAAGCACTGCTTTGTGCTTTCACTCTAAGTGCCCCCTTCCCAGAAAACACAGTGTGTTCCAGGCTTAGCCTTCATGGAAGGAGTGCAACTACGAATTACATCTTACAATCTTTATGATTTACAGTCAGGCACCATCGTTTTTCATCATAGTTACTATTCTCTCTTCGGTACACTCTTTAGCTACAATGAACTATTATTGCAGTATAGTCATGGGGAGTCAAGACCCACAGCCCACAGATCAAAATCAGAGCCCACAGATCCCGGCATTTCTAGAGACCTTGTGATGATGTTCAACATGGCACAGAATGAGAAAACTCATTTTTAATTGTGTCTGAAAAGGTCAAGGGAAACAGGAGAACTGAAAGGACTCAGACGTTCCTCTGACAGCATGTTTATACGAGCTGGGGCCACAACTAGTCTAGTCTACCTGGCACACCAGACCATCTCCCCCTGTTGGGATCGTTGTGCACATGTCCTGCTCTTGTGGCTTTTCAAAGGCGTTTGCAGTCATTACTTCATTTCATCTTTTTGGCATCCACTGTCCTCTTCCAAGAACAGCTGCCTCCTTCCCTTTATAGACCCAGTGTGGATTAGAACCTGAAGCTCCACTCCACGATCCCTGCTCCTAGCCCCGTCAAGTCAAGGGCCCAC
Organism: Rhizomys pruinosus; assembly: GCA_009823505.1. NCBI lineage: Eukaryota > Metazoa > Chordata > Mammalia > Rodentia > Spalacidae > Rhizomys > Rhizomys pruinosus. The sequence goes on from VZQC01010223.1 coordinate 228,007, forward strand.
TGGCAGCATGCTGAGCCGTTGTCTCTTCAAGAGTTCAACTCTTCAAGAGTTGTAGACAACCGAAGCTGTCAGCCCAGCAGCAGGGAGGATCCTGAGCATCAGGGCAGCCTGAGCTGCAGAATGGGGCTGTGTCTCAAAAGGCAGAAAGAAAACCAAAGAGCAGAGTTACAGACGCCTTTCTCCAAGGCTGAGCTCTCCAGTCCTCCTCCGCAAGTCCACCGTCCCCTTAGTTTTCTGCATTTGCGACTTTCTCCCTGTTATTCATCTCTCTTCCTTCCTCTCCCATCTCTTATAAATACTCCTTTGCAACATTCCATTCCTTCACCCAAGAATTCACGTGGAGCCATAAAAAATTTCCTCTTCCAAGTGTCTTGCAGTTGACAGAAAATCAGGGAACTAAACAAATCTAACAAAGTTACTAATTCTAGGAATTTCAAGAATCCAGGGACAAGGAAAGGATCTGCTGTGCCCTCACTGGAGTTTGCACAAGTCAGCCTTAAAAATAGCCTCACACTGGAGAGATGGCCTAGCGGTTAAGAGCGCCAACTGCTCTTGCAGAGGACCTGGGTTTGATCCCCAGCACCCACATGGCAGCTGAGAACCGTCTTTGACTCCAGTCCCAGGGAAATCCGACACCCTCTTCTGACCTCCGCGGCATTGCACGACACGGGTGCACAAACCTACATGCAGACAGTACATTCATACACATAAAAAATGAAATTAAATAAAAAAAAATAGCCTCACACAGGGCTAGAGAGATGGCTCAGTGGTTAAGAACACCTCTTACGGAGGACCCAGTTTGGGGTCCCAGTACCTACAGAGTCACTAACAACAATCCAAAACTCCAGTTCCAGAAAATCCAGTGCTTTCTTCTGGCTTCTGTGCCCAGTGCACGACACCAGTGGACTTAAATACATGCTGTCAAAATAGCCTCACACATCTAGTCTGCACTGTCTTCTCGTGCGTGTGTTATTCAAATCAATCAGGAAAGGTTTTAGAATGATGGAAAATAATCCTGGCTGGTAGGATTTGGGGGCCTACCTCTTTCTACAGTTAATAATGCAAAGTAACCCTTTGAATAAGCCCCATGCTCATTTTCTCTTCTTCTCCCTTAGCCCAAAGCAACAAGCCAAGATGGCAGAGTATTGCCGATTAATCTTCGGTGATGCCCTTCTCATGGAACCACTGGAAAAATACCCAGTAAGTAGGGTTTTTTTATGTTTGTCCTTCAAGGGTGGGGGACATATTGCTTACGGATGGGGAGAGACTGTCTCCCTGTGTTTCCGTTGCTGGATAAGCTAGATCAATGTAGTGTGATCATTGGAATTCCAATACTGAGTCCTGCTGGTGCCAGAGTCCATGCTTGTTTGCTTCTCTTCCCAGTCTTGTTCCTCCCTCTCTGCTTAAGGTGATATGGTCTTTATTTGTGACTGAGCCAATATCAACAAATACCTATTCGCTGCAGGTAAGGTGCAGGTCAAAGTGGCAATTCCACCAAAGTCCAATTTGGCAAACCTGTGAGTTTACTGAGGTTACTTACAGGAGTACAGAACTCAGAGACAGCTACGCAATCCAAAAGCAGACCCCACTCATGAAATCTACGTCCCTGGAGTGCCCTGTGGGACACGCAGGAAGCTAAACAAGTGGGAGAATCTCTTCTCCCCAGCAGTTGACACTGCAGACAGAACCTTGGGAAGGGGCTTCCCTTGGAGTGTAAGGTAGGCTACGTCAGGAATCTCCCTCTCCTCCTGGGAGGAGACTGGGACACAGCAGTCAGGACTGCAGAATCCACAGCAGCGGCAGTCAGATGACAGACAGACCAGGGAACAGAGCTCTCTGTTCGACTCATGGGGGTCCTTGTCACACCCTTTTGAAATAGCAGAATGGGACATCCCTGGTGGCACAATGACATCTTGACCTGTTCCTACTGCATGCTGTCTACTTGCACATACCACTGAGCCAGAACTCGGGCCTCCTGTTGCTATAGTCATGAAAAGATAAAATGACCCAACTCTCCACATGGATATTTTTCTAAGAGCAGGGCACTGTTCGATGTTGTGAAAGCATTATTAAAGTTGATGTGAGGCCTCTTTTGTAAACACGCCTCTTATTGCTTATTTTTCCTTTAAAATAAGCTGAGATATTGGTGACTCAGTAATTTGACTCCCTGATGAGACAGTTGTTAGACCCTTCTCTGGTACCCTGCTGCTTTGAACAGAGGACTCAGTTGAGGAGCCCCTCCTTAATAGCCAGCAGAATGGCCCCCACAGCAGCCTGATAGCCATGAACACAGATGCATGTCTTGGGGGAGCTGTATCAAACTACAGCTCCTTGCTGCCAAAGCACAGCTCCAACTGTAGAAGGCACTGTCCTAGCGCTATTGTTCCATGGGGCTCACGACAGACAGACGTCTTGCCATCTCTGGCCTCATTGAACACTAGCAGCTGTTTACACCAGACCCAGACCGGAGGGGAGAAGGCTTCCGAGTGCCCCAGCAGCAACCTTGTGATTAGTGCATGCACAGCCCTTAATCTGCATGAGGTTCATCCATGAAAGGAGCAAACACTTCTGCCACACTCCCTTTGTGACTGTAGAAGCAAGCTGTGCTCAGCTAAATTTTTGACTCAGCTGGGAGAAACTCTCCTGTGCTGCCCCCTGGTGTCGTATTAGGGTTATAAGATTTTTCTCAGTGGCTTTTTTTCTTGCCTTCCTTTTGCTCTTTATTAGTGGAGTGGGCTGAGCTGATGACATGAACAGAAGAGACAGCAAGGTAGCAACAAGAGGATGACAGAGGTGTCCAAAGTGTGACTGGGGTAGAGAACAAAGGTGGTAGACACTGATGAAGGCTGGGAGGAGCTGAAGAGAAACTGGGAGCTGCTAAACCTTAAGGCCCAACACCTTATGCCTGAAACCTGTACCACAATTCTAGAACTCAGGGTCCTGACACCATAAGCTTATGCAGAAGTTCTAACACAAGCAAACCTGCCACTCAATGCTGTGGGAATCCAAGGAAGACAATAGCTGTTAAGTACAGGGCCACTGGTGATTAAAACCAGCATCATAACCTCTAATCTGAGAGCCTCCCACCTGAGAACCTAGCATGTAAGTCTCTGGCTTCTTAAGCCTGGAGTCATAGGCCACTGGCTCTCAGGGCTTGCAGCTGTAAGCCTCTGGGCCTGCCAGCTCAGGCCTTAGATCTTGGGCTCTCAAGGACTTCTAACTCTGGAAGAACTTCTCTTCATCTCCTCATGACTTGTGAGTACAGTAAAATGACCCTCAGCCAGAGGACTGGTAGCAGTTATAGTCGCATCCCTGTCTGGGAAGGAAAAGAACAGCAATAACCTGATGTAGCCTCTTCTCTCCGGGTCCCTTTGGGCCAGTATCTACATGTTGTTAAGTGAGTTCATACCGGTCCCCAGGGTCCCCAGACTCATGACAAGCAAAGAATAAAGGACTAACTTATGAGGCTTCAGTAGACTATCTTGTGGCTTACACAATGGTCTCTGATACAGTACCTCATAACCTTCTCATGGGAGATTGATTTTCCGATTAGATAAGCAAATTTGCAACCATAAATAAGGCTTGATAACAAGGGAGCTCGGCTTTAAGGGCAAGCAGGAAATCTGAAGCCATGTCACCAATCTTTCTGATTTCATAGAACTATATGTTCCTAGAGCTGCCTAGAGTCAGGATGGGATCCAACGGTTTATAAACTGCATCTGAAAAGTTGACTTCACCAATTCTTTGTGCCAAAGGCCTGACTTTAATCGGAAAATTCAAGCCAGAACTTCCTATCTGTTCTGCATTACAATGGTTAGAGTCTTTCAGTTCACCAGAAAACTCTTAAACGTTCAGGTTTAATCCATCAAATCTGCCAGTACATTTCTAGGGTTTTACTTATGTGGATGGATTCTGTTGTGGAAAATGAGTTCAGTAATTAAAATAAATCTTTTATGTTTAAAAAAAGTAGGATGTAATTAGAACACTTTAATGAGCCATGTCAAAGGCAGTCAATAATAATCTAGAGTTCTGTGGCATCCAAAGCCATGTGGTGGGCTTGGAGAGGAATCTGAAAAGAAGCAAGAGTATGTTTAAAGACTGTTCGTTCTTTTACTAGCTGGAATCTGGCGTGCCTCTTCCGAGCCCTATGGATTTAATGTATAAAATTTTGGTGAAAAACAAGAAGAAATCACACAAGTCATCAGAAGGAAGTGGTAAAAAGAAGCTTTCTGAGCAAGCCTCCAACACGTACAGTGACTCCTCTAGCGTCTTCGAGCCCTCGTCTCCAGGAGCCGGTGAGGGGCCAGGCTCACCTCAAGTGGGTTTTAAGAATGCTGCTCTGAACATAGGCCGGCAGGGCCTTCGGCTCCCCTTTCCAGTCCTGTTTTAAACTGCATTGCTTTTGTTTTTTAACAATTGAAAAGTTAAAATATAACCTCTACAGCAATCACACTAAAAACATAAGTCAACAACATTTTATTTTTCCTTTTATTTGTCTGTATGTTTCTTTGGCTTGGGTTTGGTTTGGTTCTTTTTTGTTTGTTTTTCCAAGGCTTTGCACATCCTAGGCAAGTGCCCTGAGCCCTGACTAATTTCCTTTTTCTTCTGTTTTTTTCTCTCTTGCTAATTTCTCTTAAATATCTACATCAACATCTTTGTCAACAGACATATCATTCTTTCAAAGGGTTTGCTTTCCTGTGGTTTTCAAATGTGTATTTCAAACCCCAGGACAATTTCTTATTGAATTTTTGTGCATTTCATACAAAACATCTTAGTCATCTTTATACACCCTCTCCCATCCAGACCGCCCCCCATAGCCCACCCCCACTGGATTACATAAACACACTCTGTCATTCATGTTAAACCCTATGGAGTCAAGTTAGTGTGCCCAGACGACCCTCAGTGCAAGTTCATCCACTGGGGTCTAGTCCACCTATTTAGAGTCTCTCCCTTAAAGAAGATGAACTCTCTTTTCACTCAGGAGTAATTAGCTGCCAATATTTCTACAGCTACTACTGTTTGGGGCCTGATGCCTGGGTTTTTGTCTGCATGGGTCTGTGCATGCTGAAACCATTATTGGTAAGTTCATATGGGCAAGGTCCCGGAAGCCCCCTCTTCCACTATGGTCTCTGAGCCCAAACCTCAGAGAAATTCTTTTTTTTTTTTAAGTAACTTCCATTCTCAATAAGAATGCTTTTGAAGATTTGGGATGGTTTTCATTAGAGGCCACCTCTTTCCTACCTGCCTCTGTCTTTTGCTCGTGGGTGCTTGATATTTCCTCACCATCTGTCTCCCTTACTATCAGTCCCCTCCTCTCATTAGATGAATTCAAAACACAAATAGTGATTTCTACAGGCAGTGAACATGATTGCTTAATATAGAGAAAGAGCAGCAATCTGTTAGCAATTCAGTAGATTTCCTAAACTAGTCAGGAGTCTGTTGTGCAATCTTTGTTCATTTCCATGGAAATTTTGGAGATTTTAATATATAGGTAGGGCTGGAGAGATGGCCTAGCGGTTAAGAGCGCTGACCGCTCTTGCAGAGGACCTGGGTTCGATCCCCCAGCACCCACATGGCAGACGAGAACCGTCTGTAACTCCAATTCCAGGAGAACTCCAGTTCCAGGGGAATTCCGAGACCCTCTTCTGACCTCCGTGGCACTGCACGACACGGGGTTCACAAACCTGCATGCAGACAGTACATTCATACACATACAAAAATAAAATTAAAAAATAAAAATATAATATATAGGTAGCCCCCTGGCTAAAGATTCCTGGTCATTTACCATTCTGTTTATAGATGTTCATTATATCAGGAACTCAACTCAAAAGGCATGCTATGAGACATGGCTCTTATTTCTAAGTTAATTCACTTACTGTAGCCTCTGCTGTCCATGTGCTTTGGCCAGGAGTTAACCCTTAGCCAGGACACACTCCTCAAAAATGAGAGTCAAGTAAGATTCTACTTTTTTGTGTTTTTGTTGTTGCTGTATTTTTTAAAGATACTTTTTTTTTTTTTGTATTTCAATAAGATTTCTCTGGCACCCCTCCAAAGTCATATGAGAGAAGCCCTACAAATATGTACAAGTTCTGTACAAACCATTTAAATGGACATAGCATCTCTTTTTTTAATTTGAGAAATAAAAGTCAGGTCTTTGCTATCATTATAGATAAAGACAAATTCTTGTTTTCCCACACAAACCAAGAAATTATGTGACAGTGTCTGAAATAATGGGATGCTTGTTATGTCTCATGAAACATTTTGTAGAATGTTCTTTTCATATTGCGTGATTAAAATAATTCTCTTTATAATAATATACATTATGTATAAATACTAATAGTAATAATTTTATAAAGATTTTCTGGTAAAAATTTGTACATAGAAGGTTAAGTGGCAACCTCCTAAAAATGTGTTTCCTCATATGATAGATTTTTTTCCACTGAAATACGTGAGTCTCCTAGTGACCCCTTCAATATCGTTAAGTGGGTTTATATGACTTGCTTTATAAAAACAGTCCATACATACCCTTTAATCGTCACAAAAATCTTTTCCCTGTACGTGTATTTCATGAATGCTTCGCTCACTGTCATTCACTAATTGATTGAGCTTTGTCAGTCAAATGAAAACGTGTAAAGCTTCTTGGAAGGCAGTACTGTGCACTGCCGTCCAGTCAAAGTGAACAGGGCTTCTGACTCAGAAGGCCCGTTTGGGAGCCAGGACCAGGCAAAGCAAGCTGCCTCTCTGATGAGCTCATCCTGCCCTCTATTGGCGGCATTGTGCCACTGCCCTTGGAGAACAGCTAAAAATGGAAGTTTTAAAGAGATCAATGCCTTCAGTACTTTTTACCTGAAAATATTTTTACATAATTGACATTAGTGGGCATGAATGAAGCCTAGAAGTATACATATTTTACCAAAAAAATGCCCATCAACTTGTTGATGAGGGGAACAAATGAATTGAAATGACTTATGTGTTATTATGAAGATGAATTAGGTCTGCCTGCATTAGATATTCAAGCATAGTAATTTTGAAGCATTCGCTTATTTTATTTTTTGGGTTTAATTCTTTGTGTTAGCTTATTTTATCTTACCCTTTTAAACAGAATCAGTTTTCAATGTATATGGATTATTTAGATAAAGATGGATCCATTAAATATTGTAGTGGGCACATGGCAAGTTTCATGTGGTCTTCTGTGCTACTAGTGTCCTTTAGTTCCTGACCTCTCATAACTTCTTTGATTTCTGTGAGGTCCTCTCTTTTGGAGAAGGTTGGTCACTGAGTTGCATGCTAGCCAAGGATTGCTTCAAAAAACAAGGCACAGAAAAGGACAGAAAGATGAAAAGAGGAGGGCTTATGTGTGTTAGGGTCACAAAACTTAACATCCCTAAAAGAGACATATCCACATCGCAATAGAATGCATATACCACACAAAGCAAATCATGTATGATGGCATATATATTTTTACTACATGGAGGGCCAGGTGTGATGGTGCACACCTTCAATCCCAGTATTCCAGAGGCAAAGGCAGACATCTCTGTAAGTTTTTGGTCAGCCTGGTCTACATAGTAAGTTCTAGGCCAGTTAGGGCTACAGGAAGCCCTGACTAAACAAACAAAAACAGAGGAAAAAGTTAAGACAAGTTCTCTCTCTCTCTCTCTCTCTCTCTCTCTCTCTCTCTCTCTCTCTATATATATATATATATATATATATATATGTAACTTTTAGATGGAATTTATCACAAATAAAATTAGCTTTTAAGCACATATTTAAAATGTCCATATAATTTTCTCAGTAACTGAATGTAAACCCTTGAAAAATACATTTAAAAGAAGCAAAACATCAAATTTCCCAGAAATTCCATGGTTGTTTTGCTTTTGCAAATTCTTTGAACTTGCAGATATTGATGTCATGATTTTTATTAACATTTGACAGGGGAAGCAGACACAGAGAGTGATGATGACGATGACGATGATGACTGTAAAAAATCTTCAATGGATGAGGTGGGTGTCTAGGCCATATAGTCCCAAGCTTGCCAAACCTGGACATAGCTGTGATCCCAGTCTGCCATCTAGTGGTGAAAATATTAATGACAGGACACTCAGTTGCCATTTTCCATTTTTGAGGCAATTAAATAAATCGTCAAATGGTTTAAAGTCCAAAGAAAATATGGGGTTTGAAGGAGTTTTCAGAGAAGTAACATTATGTTGTTGCAGTTTTAGGGCCATCTGTATCTACATACTGTTATTAACTGGAGCCCAAGTGGTACTCAGAAATAAGAATGTCTCAGAACCCAGAAACAAATCAGGGATAGCTCAGTTAAAATTTCAGAATTTTGTTTTGGAGAGTCACGAGGTTTAAATTGGATGTACATTCAAACATGTTAGTCTTTGGCTCTATACTGACAGCCTTATAGTTCAGTTAACAGAATAAAAATAAGCTTTTTCCTTTAAAAAATCATTCCTTTATTTCTTGAGGTGTTTGCTTGCTTGGTGTGTGTGTGTGTGTGTGTGTGTGTGTGTGTGTGTGTGTGTGTGTGTAAGATAGAACCTCATTAGACAGCCCTTACAAGCCTGAAACTTTCCATGTAGCTCAAGCTGGTCTCTAACTTTCTATGTAGCCTAAGCTGGCACACAGATCTTCCCACCTGAGTCTCTGGGGTGCTGAGATCACAGATGCATACCACCACATCTGCCCAATATGCTGTTCTTATTTGGCATTCGTCTCCTTATATATTTTAATTAAGTCTACACTTTTATGTGTTTTGTTTTACAAGCAAGTCTCACTATGTAACCCAGAATGGTTTCTAACTTTAGGCTCCACATCAGCCTTTAAATATCAATGCCCACAAACATGGGCCACCATGCCCAGCTTAGTTTAAAGTTTGGCTCTGTTATGTTCCCTCATTAAATTTCATCTTCATTTCAAGGGGAAAACTCTTATAAGAACTACTAAATTGGGGCTGGAGAGATAGCCTAGCGGTTAAGAGCACCGACGCTCTTACAGAGGACCCGGGTTCGATCCCCAGCGCCCACATGGCGGCTAAGAACCGTCTGTAAGTCCAATTCCAGGAGAACTCCAGTTCCAGGGGAATCTGAGACCCTCTTCTGACCTCCGCGGCATTGCACGACACGGGTGCACAGACCTGCATGCAGACAATACATTCATACACATACAAAAATAAAAAAAATAAAAAAAAAGAACTACTAAATTGCATCTGCCTGAGAATGATTCCTATTATGTATATTTTAAGTGCTTTTGTATCATTTTGTAATTGTCTACTGGCAAATGAATATATCCAGTTGGCACTTAACCAGAATATTACTGCTGGAATTTTCAAAAAAAAGAAATCTTTTATCTCCATGCATTTTCTCTTCTAAAAATGGGAACATAGTCGATCAGTCCACAGAGGCCTGAGGTGTGCTGGTCTTGCAGTATTGGTTTTCTTTATTAAAACTTTTATTAAAGAACTATGGAATTGCTAATAACATCTAAGATAACATGAGATTCCACCATGTGCCAGGCACTACTGTACTCTTTTACATAAATTGTATAAATTAACTCAGTAATTACAAAAACCTTTAGCATAGGAGTGATATATAATCCTAATTTTGTAGATGAGTAAACTGAGCAGTTAACTCACTTGTCCACAGTCGAACAGTGTCTAACAGGTTGGCTTGGGACTGAATGTCACATGACCTTGCTGTGGAGCTTGAGTTGCTCATGCTGTTGTCATAGTCTACACTTTGCCACACAGGAACAAAGAAAGGACTGGGAAGGGATGTTTATCAAGAAATACAGAGACCAGAGGTTAGAGAGACAGCTTCACAGTTAAGAGCACTTAACCACATGGTAGCTAACAGCGATCTGTAACTCCAGTTCCAGGGGATCCGACTCCCTCTTCTGGCTTCAGCTGGCAATACTCCTCACTGGAGCACCTACATATAGATAGGCAAAATACTCAAACAAACAATAGTTAATTACATTTAAATTTTTTCAAAAGAAATACAGAAACTCTGCACACTTTCACTTGCTTCTGCAAGCAGCCTTTGCTGAATTATTATTAAATTTTCACTCTACCCAGTGGTCAGGTGCAGAACAATTTCTGTTACTGCCAAGTGAGCTCTTGACTTACTCCCTGGGGTCTTCATCTGTGCTCCCTGCTATGGAGGCAAGTAATACTTACCAGACCTTGATGTGGGTTCCCATTACCTTAGGAATGCCAATTCTGATTCCCAAAGCCTGTGGAGAGGGCTGAGGACCCGTATCCTTCCAAAGGAGTGGGAAGGGTCCTGATGCTGTTGGCCCTTGAACACCTGCCACTGCTCACTTTATAAATTCACTGTAGGCTGAGCAGACCTCGTCTGAAAAATCCAGAATCTAAAATGTTCAAAAACCCAAAGTGTAAGGTTGACCCAACACCGCAAATGGAAAATTCTATACCATGAAATTTTATTTCATGCTCAAAAGAGCAGATCCTCTGCACTGGAAACAAATTGTTTTTAGTCCGTGTATATAAGATGCATGTGAATTTTAGGTGAATTTTTTTGTTTAGAGTTATGTCTCAGCCCCAAAATATGTCATTATATATGTAAAATTGCTCCAAAATCCAAACTCTGAAACACAGCTACTACCAGGTATGTGGGATACAGAGTGCTCTGCTGAGTTGCATTCTCATTCCTCTGGTGGAATTCCTGGCAACCAGCATTCTTAGAAGAGGAAGAAAGTTTGCGCTCCCTTCAATCGTGTAACCATTTTTTTCTGAGAAAACAATCCTAGGTAACATAATGCTGTAACATAACACAACTCTGGAAATGTTTCTTTTTTTGATTCCCACTTCCAGGGGACTGCTGGGAGCGAGGCCATGGCCACAGAAGAGATGTCGAATCTGGTGAACTACATTCAACCTGTCAAGTTTGAGTCCTTTGAAATTTCAAAAAGTAAGCTTTTCCTGAAACATATCCCTAGTATAGCATAAAGTGAATATATTTTAAACATGAAGTAATTAAAGCCTTAACAGAACTGTTCTGTCCTGGTAGTCTTAGATATTTGCATGAGGTGAGCTAGCTTGTCAACATAAACATAACTATTCTAATACCTCGATAGCATACATTATACTTAATACATAAAAATTATATAATAGTTTTCATGATGCACTTGCAAAGTATTTAATGGAGCTACAGACCATACATGGTTACCTGAAAGATACCTCATCTACATGAAGCTGATTCAGCTTTTCGCATCTAATTTTTTTTTTTACCACAACACGGTGGGATCCAACCATAGTGACAATGTTAACCATCTGTCCATGTCACAGAAGGGAAACAAGAGAGATTTCAACCACTGTGGTGACTCAAAATAGAACCAACCTACCCAGGTTCCATTTGTCTATCACATTTCATATACATATACATACATATATATATATATATATGTATATATATATATATATATATATATATATATATATATATATATATATATATATTGTGTGTGTGTGTATGTGTCTTTTCGAGGTGGGGTCTCCTTGTAGCCCCAGCTGTCCTGGAACTCACTCTATAGACCAGGCTGGCCTTGAACTCACAAAGATCCACCTGCCTCCGCCTCCCAAGCACTAGGATTAAAGGCGTGCCTGCCTCTGCCTCCCAAGTGCTAGGATTAAAGGTGTGTGCCACCACGCCTGGCTCACATTTCATATATTAATATATACCTAATCGCATATCATCTTCTTGTTTTCCCTTCACCCAACTATACATTTTTTGGTCTTTTTGAGACTGGGTCTCCCTGTAGCTCCAGCTGTCCTGGAACTCACTCTGTAGACCAGGCTGGCCTTGAACTCACAGAGATCTGCCTGCCTCTGCCTCCCAAGTGCTGAGATTAAAGGTGTGTGCCACCACGCCCGGCCTTCAACTATACATTTTTATTAAAGGCAGAAACTTCACTTTTCTTCTACCTAGGGAAAAACATCACTTATACTTACACAAAGTATAATTTAAGATCAGATTAACAGACTTCTTGGGACTTACCAGCTATTTATAACTGAAACTTTGTTTAAATACAACAGCCTTATAAAAATAACTTTATAGGTATATCCAGATTCAAGCCGCTATGTCACACGATTATTTCTATTTGTGTTATGTTGTCTTAGAGTCTTAGTGGCAGGTAGTGTCTAGATACACACAGGAATTAAGCCTTCAGTGTGGCTCATATATAAAGAATCCAGAAATTTCTGATGTCATAATTACTAATGCTTATTACCAGAAGTTGTTCAATATAAAGCATTCTAAAGTAGTGACTTTTCTATAACCTGGCTGTAGTTTTCTTTGACTTCCCTGTTTCTTTTTTTAATTTTATTTATTTTTGTATGTGTATGAAGGTACTGTCTGCATGTAGGTCTGTGCACCTGTGTCGTGCAATGCTGCGGAGGTCAGAAGAGGGTCTCGGATTCCCCTGGAACTGGAGTTCTTCTGGAATTGGAGTTACAGATGGTTCTCAGCCGCTATGTGGGTGCTGGGGATCAAACCCGGATCCTCTGCAAGAGCAGTCGGTGCTCTTAACCACTAGGCTATCTCTCCAGCCCCTGACTTCCCTATTTCAAAGTGCCAACAGAGCCGATGGGCCCTAAGAAAGTCAATATCCCAGGTTCTCAAGAAGTCGAAGTCAGTAACACCAGGCCGACATGCAAACACTTTTCTCCATGTAGTTCCTCTCACTTGATCGTTGTGTTAGAGAGCAAATGCTGAACATACTTCACTCATAATATAGACTTAATTTTAATTAAGAGTCATGCTTAAAATAATTAGTTGCTTGAAAGTAGATTAAAGATGAATGAAAGAGTTTCCCAGAGAGTAAGTTTCCCATCCAGTTGGGTGCTAGACAGAGTCTGGAGCAATTAGGAAGAAGACTGGGGGCTTCATTTTAGAAGCAAGGAGGTCAAAGAGGGAAAAATTCTCAAAGATCACCCAGTTTTTAAAAGTTTGAGCTGTTTGCCCTTTGTACACACTTTTAGAATGCAGGGTCGCTCCACTGAGCTTGGCTGGGAAGATGATGAAATTGTCTGTCAGTCTTTCTAAAGTAAGATCACTGTTTTTTCTTTTTTTTTTTTTTTATTGATGCTTTGTGTATTTCATACATCATTTTCCAATTCAGTTCAGGCATATATCCCCTTCCCTTCCCCCCACCCCACCCCTACCTATCCCAGATCATGCATTCTGCCGTAAGTTTTCTGCATCTTTCTCTGCTTTTTGTTTTGTTTTGTTTTCATTTTTTTTTTAACAATAAGTGATAATTTGTGAGTACAAGCATCCTTCATGTAAAGCCAATTTGCAAGCAGTTGTGTCCAAACCCACACAGCTCATGGGTCCCACCATCCAGCAGGGGGGGGCTTGTATGTTCAATCAAGTTGATCAAATGAGTGTCCAGTCTACATTGTTGTAGTTTCACCATTAACCCCAATCGAAGCCCTTACATTCTACCACGCCCCCTCTTCCGCAGATTGTTCCCTAGGCTTAGAAGAGGGGCACAGGTGGATGAGAAGCAAAACACTCTACTTTCTCTGGAGCTGATGTCTTGGTCTCTAGTCAGTTCTGGCTGTTTTCTTTCATGGGCTGACAGCTTGTCCAGGCATAACCTTTCGATCCTACTAATGAAGCACATGCAATTAGATATTTAGGTATTTAAACAGTATAATATATAGCCTTTCGATCCTACTAATGAAGCATACACAATTAGATATATAGGTATTTAAACAGTACTAATTGTTTTGGTAGGTTACTTTGGTATAGACACAGATGTTTGGATGGTATGTTAATTCATGATTTACATTTTCTTCTGTTAAGTATGGCAGGGTCTTCGTGTGGTTTATAACATCTCCTAACCATTAGAGGAGATCACTGTTTTTTCAACACTCTTGAACTGGAGGCATGAATTCCACTTTGAACGTGTTTTTCCTAACACTCTAATGTTGAAGAATTTTGAGATCTTTAGCACATTCATGTCTTTGATTATTCTTACCTAATATGAAAATGAGCCATCAGACTGGGAGATTTCCAAGAAGGCCTAGGGTGTGATGGATCTGAATTCTAACAGCACATTACCCGTGAGGTTTAAGAAGTGACAGGGTGGGGGCTGGAGAGATGGCCTAGCGGTTAGGAGCGCCGACGCTCTTGCAGAGGACCCGGGTTCGATCCCCAGCACCCACATGGCGGCCGAGAACCGTCTGAAACTCCAATTCCAGGAGAACTCCAGTTCCAGGGGAATCCGAGACCGTCTTCTGACCTCCGCGGCATTGCACGACACGGGTGCACAAACTTGCATGCAGACAGTACATTCATACACATACAGAAATAAATAAAATTAATAAAAAATTTAAAAAAAAAAGAAGTGACAGGGTGGATATGAATCACACACACTTCATCAGCACAGACATCTTCATGGGAACTTCTGCAAATCCCCAAGGATCAAATCTAGATGGACTGAGAACAAAGCATTTCTATAGCCACATCACCCTCACTGAAACTCATTCATAGTAAATAAGGATGTCTCACCCAAGCAAGCTATCAATATTTGAAGAGACAACTTACAAGACCCAACTTTTGTTTCTGGTGAATGGTTCATTGATAAAATATTGAATATGAAAGTTAAATGATGATAATTAATTATCCTCAAATGCACTGAACATTTACTTATATCTTTTATAACATAACGTAATATAATAAATATATCATACTGAATTTTATATCTCAACTTTTTTTTTTGTTGAACTCAGAAAGAAATAAAAGCTTTGAAATGTCTTCCTTCGTGGAAACCAAAGGGCTCGAGCAACTTACGAAGTCTCCAGTGGAATTTGTAGAGTATCCTTGACTTGATGAATTACTGTTCACCTCAATTGACTGAAGCCATGATCTTTTGTTTTGTAAGGAGAAAGATGTGTGAAACGCTTCCATCTATAACCTAGGAGGGACAAATAGTCTTGGGTATCATATCCAAAGTGGGTAGCTTGTTCTGAAGACAAGCCACCTGGCTTTGGGGCAGAGTGGCCTCTGACCACAAGGCTGCCTCAGACCTCAACCTCTACGTTCCCTGGCAATGTGCTTTACCTCTGTTTTCTTCTATTAGCTTTGTGGTTTGCTGATTAGATTTGATACATGTAACATAATGTGTATACTTCATCCATAGACAAAAGATATCCATAAATATCCATAAACTTGGCTTTGCACCTCACATATGTATGATATGTGTCCAATTCTAAAGCAGAGGGATTAATGATGGTGATAATGATGTGAATATAAATATCCAACAACAGCATTTTCCATATAACTTTATGTTATTACCCATTAATCAAAGAGTATTAAAATTAAACAGGGCTTTAAATTATTTTTTATAAAACCAATGCTAAGTGTCCCAAAGAATTCAATGTCATGGATCTTGAGAATAAAAGTCACCTTTAAAACCCATCAACAGGGCTGGAGAGATGGCTCAATCAGGAAGGTTCTTGCCTTGCAAGTGTGAGGACCTGAGTTTGATCCTCGGGGTTCACATTTTTAAGAAAGGCCAGTACGGTTATATGCACCTGTAATCCCAGTGTTGAGAAGACAGAGACAGTAGGAGCCTGGGGCTCACTGGTTAGCCAAGAGAGCCTACTTGGGCAAGCGATAAGCCAGTGAGAAAGCCTGTCTCAGAAGAACAAGGTAGACACCTCTGTAGAAATGATACTCAAGGTTGACCTCTGGTCGCCATGTGTGCCTACATGCACTCACACTCCAAAATAAATTAATCAAAATTCATCAACATAGGCTGTACATGGTACATGCGTGTGATTTCATAGCTCAGGAGTGTGAGACAAGAAGATCACCAGTCCTGGATATAAGACTGTCTCAAAAACAAATAAATACTCATCAGGAGGAGAAAGAATAAATGTGAAGTCCATAAATAAAGTTATGCTATAACTTTAATCCCTATCATTAATATTCAATATTTACTTTATGATATTCCTTTGTTAAATATTTTATCTCAGTTAATCTTCAATAGTCCCATGATGAATTGTTCAGTTACTCTGATTAGAAAACTGAGAAAAAAATGCACAAAACTTCAATAAAAAATCGGCTTTGGAAAAAAAAAAAACCTGAGAACAGAAAGATGAAATAATTCACCTAACATCATATATCCAACAAGTTCCAGAGTGAAATCGTAAGTCTATCTGGGCTGGCTCAGAACCTTAGCTAACTTTACCTGGTAGTATGAACCAGTCAATCATGTCATAAAGATAAAGCATTTTTCAAGACTGCCATACTCTTAGAATGGAAAATGAACTAAAATTTGAAGCAAGGTCGGAAGTATCTGTGCTATATTTACCTTTGTTATCAATCTTAAAGACTGCCACAGTGTTGGTAAATTACAAGGTTAGGAAAATGAGGACAAAGCCTTTCAGGAATAGCTCTATGGTTCATATTAGCTGTTCTGCCACACACAGTCTTGCCCTCCCTCCCATGTGACTCAACACTCCTTCTGTGTCCTTAATCCTAAAACCAGGCCTGGCCCTCTATTCAGACTCTACTCACTCAGATGTTCTAGGCGCAGGACCTTGCCACCCACAGGTTCCCCAGAGGTGATATTTTGCTTCTGTTATTAGAACATACTCGTGTTTCCTCAGAAAGCTCTTTCCTTATCTCACCCACTAATGCAGTGAACTGACTGTCTCAAAACTGTATTCACTACTTAACATGTTTGTCCAGATATAACAAAATGCAGCTTAGTAGGATATATCCTAAGGGAACACGTGTGGATTCGTCCAACTACATGCCCCAGCTCTTCTGGAACGCCGGCTGTCAGATGGTGGCACTTAATTTCCAAACAGTGGGTAAGTGGCTCACTCCAGTGTTCCAAAGTCACATTTCTACGTGTCCACAAGCCATCGCCCTGGAAGCTTGAGAGGAAAAAAAGAAAAGGCCAGATTTGATTAAAAAAACTAAATTTCAATGAAGGAAAATCAAAGCCACAAATATTATTGAATTTTAAAAATTGAGGTATTTTAGATATTTTCTTCAATAAGTTATTTTTAAAGTTTTTATATTATGGAGTTTGTATTATTTTTCAAGGTTTTTTTTTTGTATTTTTTAAAAGTCATATAACGGGCAGGTGTGGTGGCACATGCCTTTAATCCCAGCACTTGAAAGGCAGAGGCAGATGGATGTCTGTGAGTTCAAGAGCAGTCTGGTCTACATAGTGAGTTCCAGGCCAGCTGGGGATGCAAGGAATCCCTGTCTCAAAAAGACCACAAAAAGTAGTATAAAATTGTTTCAAGGTCAATGAGAATTCAAAGGTAAAAAGAAAAATGTGTCTTGGGCTGGAGACAAAGCTGAGCTGGCAATGCATTTACCTTGCAAGTGTGGGAACCCGAGGTCAGTCCCCCATCTAAAAGGCTATCAGGATGGTGTGTGCTTGTAACTCAGCTCACAGAAGCAGAAACAGACAGATCTCCTCCGGAGCTCTAGAACAGCCAACCTAGCCTACATGCACATGTGCACCTACTAACACATGTGCCCCCCTACCCAAATGTGCACCTGCACACTCATATACACACACAAAGAAAGAGAAAATAGAAATCTTCCAAGGAATCCTACCACTAAGAATTTCAATGTAACTAACTTTTTGCTTGATAATCTGTATCTCTTTCTCTCTTCTGCTCTCTTTATATAAACATATAAATCTATTACATGCATATATGCTTCTTCCTGTAATTCTTATAGAAAAGATATACATGCACACATATACATACTTAAATGCTCTACACAAAACTGAGTTTTAAATTTTATTTGTGCGTGTTCATGTGTGCATGTGTGTGTGTGTGCACACCACTCGACTTGTGTAGAGACCAGAGGACAACTCTGGGAGTCAGCTCTTCCCTTCCACCCTGTAGATCCTAGGGATCCAAAGCAGGTGGTTGGCTGTGTGGTAGCTGCCTTTACCACTGAGCCATCTCACCAGCCTGAATTTATTAAAAAAAAAAAACATTTTCTAGACATTAGAGATTTTTTTCTGCTATCAACAATGTTCTGAGATCAGTATTACAAATTGTCAAATCTTTCTCCTGAAGTGTTTTTGAAAGGTTTATAAATAAAATACTATGTTAAATGATATAAAAGATTAAGTACAAAGTTTTAGCATGTTGCAAAATTAACCACAATGTTTTTTCACTGGTTTATTTCTTCAACAGTGTGTGACATAAGGCACCTCTGTCAACTGAGATCTTGGCCAAATGCAATCATTAAAAGACGGCAGTAATAAAACCAGACAAAATACATTATCTCGCTGCTTTAGTTACATTTCTTTGATTATTGTCCAGGTTGGACACTTAAAATGTCCCCTGACTTTTATGCTTTTGCTTTACAAGTTGCCTACTTCAGCAGCCAGGTGATTGCAGCCCTCCTGTCCAGCAGCAGCAGTGTTGATCAAAGTGGCATATTGTCTTTTTTAGGAAGCAGAAAAAGCTCACTTCATGAGAGAGAGAATTGAATGGTGTTTTGTGCCTTGTGGGTTCCTTCCTGTGTTTTTCAAGTCTTACCGTCTATGAGATGGGGATACAAGGACAGGACCTGCATGATGGAGCCAGAGCTTCCCAGGGAGTTAATGGAGCAGTGTCTGGCTGCCAGTCTTCTCTCCTCCTTCTCTTCTGATTCCTTTTTATTTGTAACTTAAACCTTTACTCCATCCAGATTTCATTCTGGTGTATATTCTCTGGGAGGTCAGTCCCTTTATAAACTAAAGAGCTACCCCACTGAGCTGGAATTACAGCTCAGTAGATACAACCACTTTCTTGTTTTATGGCCCCCACACACATTGGTCTGCCTCTCTGCTGAAGGCTTCCCTTTTGGTTTAGAGAGGTGCTACCACCGTGGGAGCCAGTTCTGCCTCACTGACCGTCATTTTCACTTGTTTTCTTCATATTGATAGTGGAATGCCTATTCCAAATGAGTGTAGTTTATATAGATTACACTTCCTTCTGACAATTAAAATTACATCAAATTGGTAAATCCATCTAAAGAGAGCTGAAACTTGTTTGTGGGATCAGAACAAGCTCCTGCTGTATAGCCCGGGCTAACCTAGAACTCACTATGTGGCCCAAATCTCCAATTTTTGGCCTTCTTGTCTCAGTCTCCTATGTCATGAGGTTATAGGCAAGAACCAATGTGCCAAAGAAAAACTACCATCTTTTAAATTTTGTTTTCCTATCTCAAAATAGAATATTTTCTTCTTAAACAAAAAAAGTCTGGTATTTAGTCCCTTGGCCAGATCAAACATCTGCATTAGAAACCTAGTTTCTTTTCATAGAATTGTGTGTGTGTGTGTGTGTGTGTGTGTGTGTGTGTGTGTGTGTGTATACATCAAAGGACAACTTAGATGAATAAGTTCTTTTTTTCCACCATGTAGATATTGGGGATCAATCTCAGGTCATCAGGCTTGGCAATGAGCCCTTTATCTGCTGAACCATCGCACCTGCCTGAGATCCAGTTCCTTCAGTGACTTCTTCTCTACCCCCATAGCCTCTCCTCCTCTTCTTCCTGCCCCTTCTCCTCCTCTTCTCCTTCTCCTCTTCCTTTTTATGATTTTTAAAGCACTTTTTATTTTATCTGTATGAGTGTTATGCCCGCATGTATGTAAGTGCATCCATGTCCTGCAATGCCCTCTGAAGACAGCAGAGGGTGTCAGATCCCCTGGAACTTGGGGTACAGACTGTTGTTAGCTGCCATGTGGGCACTGGGATTTGAACCTGGGTCTTCTCCAAGAACAGCCAGTGCTCTTAACCACTGAGCCATCTCTCTGGTACTTGGAATTAAACTCAGGGCCTTATGGATGCTAGGAAAGAACTAACCACTGAGATGTAGCTCCAGCCTCTTTCATTATACGTTACATATATTTCCAGAAATTTATGTTTGTATATTTATATTTTAAATATATTTTATTTAAAATATATTTCTATAAATAATTTAAATATATTTTAAAGAAACATATTTTATAAGTTATCCATAAATTTTGTTGGGTTTTTCAGAAACATAAACACAGTAGTTTATCACATCAAATTTATCACATCAAATCTCTCCTTTCCTTCTTCATGAAGACCTAGAATCTAAAATAGACTGAGTTGATAATGGTGTCTTCCTCTCCATTTTGAAACTAATTGGTAGGAATTTAAATGGTGTGTTGCCATGCCACTGAATAGGGTAGTTTTTACTATTTTGAAGCAGATGTGTTTTAATATCCTAAAAAGTATATACTTTTAATAGACTAACAGCATTTAAGGTTTGTGTGTGTGTGTGTGTGTGTGTGTGTGTGTGTGTACACACCCTAGGGATCCAACTCCAGGATTTGGTGCACACTAGCAGGCATGTTACTGCTGAGCTGCATCTCTAGCCCAGTATTTTAGGATCTTGTTGAGTGTTATTAAATGACTCTTGGACATCATTGGGGGCAATCATGTGGCCACTGCTTCTTTTATGAATTAATGCAATCAGTTATCTTCCTGTCTCTCCTAGGGGTAAATACTCATTCCTTCCTAGTTATCAACTCTCCTTGCTTGTTGTATTGTTTAGAACCTGTGACTTCGTTGTGAAATTTCCTAAGCACTTGGAATTATTTCAAGTGTGACAGGGCCTAATATTTTCTTTTTCTTTTGCTACTTTGTTCAATTAGTATTACTTAATAATACAATTTCTTAAGCATTTGGAATTAATTGTTTTCAAGTATAATAAATCTGTTACTTCCTTTTTATCCAATTTTGGTATCATACTTATAATAGTTTAATGAAGTAACAGAGAATTTTTCATTTATTTTCCCTGCTCAAAAAATTGTTACATGGAACTCTAAAATAATCTTGTCATCACCTCTTTGTTGTTTTCATTAGTAAAATTAAATCCATCACAGATGCTCTGGAACAGCTGGAAGCTTCCTAAATTCCTTAGAATTTAAGAGCTTCTTTTGTTCTGTTTTATTTTGTTTATTTTTGTTTTTCAGTCTGTGGATCAAATCCAAGTTTGACCACATGCTAGGTAAATACTCTACCAATGATCTGATCCCCCCAGGCCCTAAAATATATTATTTTTAATCCCCCAAATTACAATAAATTTAAATGTTTATTTAATACACTGATTGTTAGAAAAACTTTGGCCGTAACCTATGTCCATTGGAAAAGAGCTTATGAGTAATTAGATATTAGTTGTAATTAATCACAGAAGTGGATATTAAAATTATTTTTCTTATAAATTAGTATATGAATAATTAGAGGATCCCATGTTAATGAAGTATATAGAAGTCAGTACTCAAAAAATCCCTTCCAATCAGCTGAGCATCATGGCACATGACTCTAATTCTAGCACTCAGGAAGCAGAGGGAGGTGAATTTCTGTGGGATAGAGGCTACTAGCCTGGTCTGCAGAGCAAGTTCCAGGCTAGACCCTGTCTCAAAAAGACCAAAAAAGGAAAAATATCCCCTAAATGGTTTAAGGAAGTATAAATTAATTTAAATTGTCTGGAGGGCATTTTAGCAATACTTTTGTTTGTGTTGTTGTTTTTTTTTTTTTTTTTAATAAATTTTTTTTTAATTTTTTTTTATTATTTATTTTTGTATGTGTATGAATGTATTGTTTGCATGCAGGTCTGTGCACCCGTGTCGTGCAATGCCGCGGAGGTCAGAAGAGGGTCTCAGATTCCCCTGGAACTGGAGTTCTCCTGGAACTGGAGTTACAGACGGTTCTTAGCCGCCATGTGGGTGCTGGGGATCGAACCCGGGTCCTCTGCAAGAGCGTCGGTGCTCTTAACCGCTAGGCTATCTCTCCAGCCCCTGTGTTGTTGTTTTGAGACAGGGTCTCCCTGTAGCCTCAGCTGGCCTGGAACCCATTATATAGAACCAGGCTGGCCTCAATCTCACAGGAGGCCTCTGTCTGCTGAGTGCTGGAATCAAAAGCATGCACCACCATGCCTGGATAATGTGCATATTTTTTGACTCAGAAATTCTACTTATCCCATGGAAAACTGAATTTGCTGAAATTTTCAAGGATTTCATTATAATGAGGTCCATCAAAACATTTATGTATCGTGATGAAAAATTAGGAAAAAACAGAAATGTAGCCAAAGAGAGAACCGGGTAAAAATCAACTCAAATGTTCATATTCAAAGAAATTTTCTTTTATACAACTGTCAAAATTAAGGCAGAAAAATCCTCAAGGAAATGAACATATGGTATGTAAAAATATATTTGAAGTAAACAAAGACAGCCCGTTGGCAACATTTTCTATGGATCTGGGCTTTACAGGTGATTTTATTTCTTATTTGTGTCTATAACTGTGATGATGCATAACTGTTTCCTTTGTAAAGGTGTGAACACTCAGGAGGGTGGATTGCAGTATTATATAATCTCACTTTACAATTTGACCTTATTGCTCCAAATACAAATGCACTCAACTGAGGTGTTTTTGACAATCAGACCTGGCCATGCAAATAAACATGGGGATGTATGAATACAACGGGAAAAGCGGCTACAGGCTGAAGCCGGAGTTCATGAGGAGGCCAGACAAGCATTTCGATCCGTTTACAGAAGGCATCGTAGACGGGATAGTGGCCAACACTTTATCTGTTAAGGTATGTTCACACCTCCCCATCACAAGCCCATCCCTGAGGACAGAGTTTTATCCATTCCCTTTGCATATTAAGGAAAAAAAAAAAAAAAAAAAAAAAAAAGAGAGAGAGAAAAAAAAAACCTATTCAAAGAACTGACCAAAACAGTAAACTTGTGCATTGAAAAGGTTATAAAAGACTGAGAGGGGCTGGAGAGATAGCCTAGTGGTTAAGAGCACCAACTGCTCGTGCAGAGGACCCGGGTTTGATTCCCAGCACCCACATGGCGGCCAAGAACCATCTGTAACTCCAATTCCAGAAGAACTCCAGTTCCATGAGAATCCGACACCCTCTTCTGACCTCTGTAGCATTGCACGACACGGGTGCAAAGACTGCATGCAGACAGTACATTCATACACATATAAAAATAAATAAAAATTTTAAAAAAAGAAGCAGGCACTTCTTTATTATAAAAAAAAAGACTGAGAAAAAGATGCAAGACAGGACTTAACATATATGACAGAATCCATGAGCTCTGGTGGGGGGTGGGGGGACATAAGGGGTGGGCATGGATGGGGGAATGAGTTTAAATTTGATTAAGAAATGTTATATGAAATGCACTCAATAAAAATTAACTTAGAAAAAAGAAGTAGCTTCATCATTAAAAGTTTAGTAACTAGCAAGGCTTCATCAAACATTTTTTTCCTTTTAAGGATCAAATCCACAATGGAACATTTTCCAGGCCACAAGGATGGAATAGAGGAACTCAGTCTCATTTTCAGGATGGGTGTAAACAGAGCCTAAATCACTCAAATGAAGCAGAGTGGCTCCTGGTGGCCAACCCTCATTTTTGGTGTAAATCCACAAGGAAGCCAGCCACCCATATCATATCGCCTGGTCTCCCCCTTCCCTGCCCCCCAGTTCTTATTAATTATAAATTATTAACTCTTGAACAAAAGTTTTCAAGTTACCATAGCATTTTTGTTGTTGTTGTTGTTGTTCATCTACCAGAGTATTCAGGGATTTTTAAAGTCATTTCAATAATCTTAAAGGGTTGATTTATTAAATATATATCTGATCCTAAGAACTAATTCCTTTGAAGGAGAAGTGACAGCAGATTTTTAATTTTTTTTTTTTTTGTCTTTTTGAGACAGGGTCTCCCTGTAGCCCCAGCTGTCCTAGAATTTGCTCTGTAGACCAGGCTGGCCTTGAACTCACAAAGATCCACCTGCCTCTGTCTCCCAAGTGCTAGGATTAAAGGCGTGCACTACCATGCCCGGCTAGGAAGTATTTTTAATACTATGAAAAGGAGCTTCATTTTTTGTACAGATTTTTCCATAGATTGTGTAACTGGTTGTTGAAGCTAGAATGTTGTAAAAATATACTTTTCAAAGTCTCATTTGTTTTGTGATTTGCTGAATAACTGCAGGATCACCAAAATTCTAAAATTAAACATACAGGCAATTTTCAGACTGATCTTTAACAAAGTCAGACTATGTCCAAATGACCCTCTAGCCATTTGATTTCTTTCTAACCTATATAATTCCCCTCCCTCATCACACACTTTTCGCTGTTGGAGATCAAATACCAAGGCCTTGCATCTGATGAACAAGCGCTCTATTCCCTGACCTATATCCCTAACTCTTGGTTTTTAAACAATATCTCACTATGTAACTCTCAGTCTCACTGACTCCACCTTTTGACTCCTGGGATGACAGATCTGTGTTGCCATGCCTAGCATTGCTGATCAGCAGGTTATATCTCAAAAGTGTCACTTTGTATCAAAGTTTCAAAAAGAAAATTTCAGTGAAATGTCTTATACCTTTTGAAGTTATTCCAAACTGCATAGTGCTGCATAATTTTATTTACTTTGAGAAATTGTTTTCAGCCAAGCATGGTGGCACACACTTTAATTCTAGCATTGGGGAGGCAGAGGCAGGAGAGTCTCTGAGTTCGAGGCTAGCCTCATCTACATAGAGAGTTCTAGACCAGCTACAATGACACAGTGAATCCTTGTCTCCAAAAAAAAAATTTCAGCAAATTATATTTAGTTTAATTCCTGTCAAAAGTGACTAAGGCACACCCATGACCCATGTAGTAACAGAATATTCTTTTTAAAATTCCCATCCATTGTTGTCCTAATTAAGTCAAATAAGAGGTATTTTGGGCTTATTGAGAATCCTCTTATTTCCTACATGTTTTCTTGTTTACTGATTTTTGTCTTGAAAATTCTACTGTGACAGTAGAAACAATTATAAAATCATGACCTAGATGAAGAGAAGAGAGTTAATATACAAGCAAATGTACCCTGCAGCATCTGCTGAAAGCGGAGGCCACCGTACTAGTGTCCTGTCCCCCTCCGTCATCACCTCTAGAACCAGATCCATCTCCAGTCTGTTCTGTGATGACTTTGATTTGATCTTCTGACATAGACTTGATAGTTCCAGACCTACAAGCTAACAGTATGATCTACCTTCTTGTCTGACTGATGAAAATATTGTGACTTAGGGACTCTGCCTTTGGTTAAAAGACGTGAGCATCTCAAACCTCAGGGCATCTAAATCCCTAGGAATTGAACTCACTTGAAATCTTCTAACACATTGTAGGAAGCTTGCTAGGAGGTTGAAACTCAAGTTAAGCAGCAGCGGTTACTAGGAACTCTGTGCTCACCATATCATTCCCTCTGCCCTTGCGCAGTTCACCATCTATGAAGTTGTGAGTCTGCTTTGTCCAGCTACAGGAATAATCAATACTGTGGAGTTAAATTGGATTTTAAAACTACATATTCCTAAAACATGTCCTGGGTCTTCCTTATTTATAACTGAGTTGCCAAAATTCAAGGGATAGATCACCTGCCGTAAAGGCTAATGGACACAAATAAAATCCCTTTCTACAAAGCTGCCTGCTGGTCTAGAGCTTTCTGAGCTCGTCTGTGACAAGGGGCAGGATTTCCAAGATGATGGCTGGGCCAAAAATCTGGCACACTGGTGGCCCTGCATAGGCACTGGGGGCCGAGGGAGGTCAAAGGCAGCTCAGTGCTGATGTGCTCAGGAATAGTGAAGGAATCAGTGAGGAGGTAGCCTGAAAGCTTTCTGAGTCAGTCCGGAGTTAATGTGTCTATTAACCTCTATGACAGGTGATGGGTCCCTTGGTCGCTGACAATTGAGTCACAAATAGAGGAAGGTGTGGGAGAGGCTTTAGGAGTATATAGTCTTTTTTTTTTTTTTTTTTTTTTTTTTTTTTTTGTTGATCTCTCCCTATAGCCCCAGCTGTCCTGGAACTCACTCTGTAGACCAGGCTGGCCTTTGAACTCACAAAGATCAGCCTGCCTCTGCCTCCCAAGTGCTAGGATTAAAGGTGTGCGCCACCACACCCAGCTTAAGAGTATGTAGTCTTAAAACTTCATCTATCTCCACAGTATTGGTTCATTCTGTAGCTAGACAAAGGAAACCAACAATTATACGGATGGCTGAGTGTGGAAAGAGGTGATGATGACTTGGTGCTTCCTATGATGGCGTTTAGTCCTTTTGTCCTTCCCTCTGATTGCTCCTGACTTCAGCAGTCCCCCTCTCCTCTTTCATCTCTAAGTGGAAGAGATGATGGCTCTTCACTTGCTTCCATTTCACATTCAGGAGCATTTGTGCCTCAAGGAAGTCTCCTGAGTCTCCTTGCTCATTTATCAAGACTTCCTTTTTCATTGTTTTCTAGATTATATCAGGGCAATTTCTTTCTGATAAGAAAGTTGGGACTTATGTGGAGGTGGATATGTTTGGTTTGCCGGTAGACACAAGGAGGAAGGCATTTAAGACCAAGACATCCCAAGGAAATGCTGTAAATCCTGTCTGGGAAGAAGAACCAATTGTATTCAAGAAGGTGGGTCTCCTGTGCTTGATGTGAGATGCAGCTGTTTTCCAGGTGTTTTAAACAGGAAGAATAAGTAATTACTTGGTTAATTGGGGAGAAAGATTTACAAGTTTATAAACCAATTGTATTTTAAAGGCTTAAGGAAAGCTACGGTTTTAGTTTTACTTTAAGCTATAAAAGTCACTTGCTTAGGTTTCTCACCTAACATAGTGAGACCCTTCACTTGTGTTCACAGAACTGTCTTCATTTCCACATTGACACTTCTCATGGAAAAAGAAAGTAGCCACTAGGCCATGCACCGACCGCTCTTACAGAGGACCCGGGTTCTATCCCCAGCACCCACATGGCAGCCCAGAACCATCTGAAACTCCAATTCCAGGAGAACTCCAGTTCCAGGGGAATCTGACACCCTCTTCTGACCTCCGCGGCATTGCACGACACGGGTGCACACACTTGCATGCAGACAGTACATTCATACACATACAGAAATAAATAAAAAATTTTTAAAAATATTTAAAAAAAGAAAGAAACAAAACAGAAAGTAGCCTATGTTTTGCACAAATGCACAAATGCTTCTCTGGGCCAACGTGGTAAATGTGGATGAAGCCTGGTAGCATCGCTTTTCCTCCTGAAATTTAACTCAGAGCGGCAGCTTAACTTAGCTGAGTGGCTTTGTAAAGGCAGGAACCACTTCTGTAAGGCCTTTCCAGCTTGGTTTACCCATTCTTATACACAGTGTCCTTACTCCCCTGCAGGTAGTTCTGCCTTCTCTGGCCTGTCTGAGGATAGCAGCATATGAAGAAGGAGGTAAATTTATTGGCCACCGGATCTTGCCAGTACAAGCCATTCGGCCAGGTATGGGAAGTGTGGAGAGAAATTTTATCATTGAAAAATGATTTTGGAATACTGATGCTTTGTGATTTTGCTTTACAAAGATTATTTACTTAAACTGGTGGTTTTGCATTTGGCCTGTTTGTTTTGTTTTGTTTTGTTTTTGAGACAGGGTCTCCTATAGCCCCAGGTGGCCTAAAACTTACTATGTACACCAGGCTCCACCTCACAGATATCCACCTGCCTCTGCCTCCTGAATGCTGAGGTTAAAGGCATGTCATTTCACAATGTGTGTTTTAATACAACTCAACTTGGGCCACTACAGTTTTGTGTAACAAGCTGTCTACAAAGGAACAGACAGACTCACAAGTCTGTGGGGTGGCACTGTGTGCTCCTGTCATTTTTGCTATTGTAATGAAAATATTGGAAGCAGGCTGCTTTATGAAGAAAAGAAGTTTATTTTACTCACATTTCAGAGGTTACAGGTCCAAGATCAGATGCTTGATAGACATTGGCTCTGTTTATGGAAACAGCCTATAGCAGATGGGGATAGGGAGAATACCACATCCAACAGGATCCAAAGAGCAAGGCCAAGATCAGTCTTTTTATGAAAACCTCTCAAGAGGTTTTCTAGTAAGACCTAGTGTCCCAGCTCTGTAACCCAACTAATCAGGAGGCTGCAGCAGAATAATCACAAGTTCAAAGTCAGCCTGGGCAACTTAAAGAGATCCTGTCTCAAAATTAAAAGGGAAAAGAAGGCTGGAGATACTGCTCAGTGGTAGAACGCTTGCTTAGAATGTGCAAAGCTCTAGTTCAATTCCCAGAACTGTGAAAAACAAGGAAACTAATTAAATTAAATTAAACCAACTAACTATGGGTCCTAGGAGAGCTGTCCTAGTCCATTCTGAGGGGAGTGCCAGTGACCCTAGGACAGGAAGATCCATTTCTTAAGAACCCCACCACTTCTCCAATAGTCACACTGGGGACTGAGCACCAAACACAGGAACGTGGGAGTAAAGCATCAGCCACAGCACAAGAACTGCCCTATCTATCCAGGCTCAGTAGCACAGCTATGCCAGTTAGGTTTGGATCTGTTCCATATGGGTTCATTTGGGAGCCAGAGAGTCACTGGTACCTAAAATATGGACTACTCTTGGGAAAGCACCTAACTCTGAGTATATATGTTTAGCCTTTTCTTGTCTGGTATCCCCAATGTCCCATTGATTAAAAGGGAACCCCAATCCAGGAAGCACAAGTATGAGTCTAATATAGGGAGATAATTTGGACCAATAATCATAAACTGTGACCTATACTTTTGAATTCTGTTTGTAGGGAAAAAATATGATTAGAGCAGAAAGAAAAATCAGGATCAGCAATGTTTTCCTGCCTGTTAAGAAAATAATACTTGTCCCTGAAACCATGTGATTACAATGGGGGAAAGTGACCTGACTGTCCCCCAGAGCTACCTAAAATAGACACTTCCAACGCAGAAATGTTCGTGGATATAACTGACAGACAGGGCTGTTTTCACCCTGCAGGCTATCACTACATCTGTCTACGGAATGAGAGGAACCAGCCTCTGACGCTGCCGGCTGTCTTTGTCTACATAGAAGTGAAAGACTATGTACCAGACACATATGCAGGTAAACATTGCCATCTGGGGTCATCTGTGTCATCTGAGGATCACAAATTTAAATGTTTATATTACCACGTAGCCTGAGAGTGAGACAGGTGGGGTCTGCGGCAAACTTGGAACACGCGTCCTTGTCCAAAGATGGCGGTCATATCGGCCTATCCACTCTGATGCAAAGGAGACCCAAATTGCCAACCCTCTGAGTTGTGCCAGTAGGGTAGGAAGCAGACTCTTTATATGAAATGTTTCCATTCATGAAACCCTATTTGAAACAAACAGCAAGTATGTATATGTAAGCCATTTCTGGACTAGATAAAGCCCTCAAAAGGAAGCTAAAACCCCTCAAGTTTGTGGGATCCTGATTTGAAATGCATATCATTTGGCTCTCAGAACTCAGTAATTTTGATTTCTCTCTGAGGTTTCAGCAAAGCCCTGAACCTATATTTCTAAAATGTGGAACCTGAGTAGAGAGTTACAGAGGTAGATGGAAGAATAAACAGTGCTGCATGGATGGATGCATGGATGGATGCTGGGCAGTCAGGACCCCAGACCCCTTGATCTAGAATGTCTCTTCCCTGTTCAGATGTGATTGAAGCTCTGTCAAACCCAATCCGTTATGTGAATCTGATGGAGCAGAGAGCTAAGCAACTGGCTGCGCTGACACTGGAAGATGACGAGGAAGTGAAGAAGGAGGTAAGAATTGGTCCAACAGTAATGCATGGTCGTAGGCATGATTTCCACACCGGCCCACTGGCATGGCTGTGTGACATCGGCCTCAGAAAAAGACCAGGCACAGTGGAGCACACTTTCATGGAATTTGGCCTCAAGTCATAAAACTAGATGACTGACCAAATGTCCCACACTTCTTTGTCTTCTGATATTCTATAGACAACACTGGCTCCTCATCTTGAGATCATATTGAACAGTGCACATCTTGCTGTCTCAGTGTTTCTAGATGACTTCATGCTGATTTAGTGATTAAGTCACTAAGAGATAATCATTAAATAAATTAGTCTCTTCTATTCTTAACTTAAAGTGCAAGATATGCTAAGTGATCTATGATTTCTTACACTACACAAAATGCTTAACAGGGGCCAGGGAGGCGAGCAACTCAGAAGGTAAGGGCACTTTCCACCAAGATTGATGACCTGAGTTTAGGACCTAAACTCACATGGAGTAAAGAGAGAAAATGACTCCAGTAAGTTATCTTCCGACCTCCACACTGGTGCCGTAGCATGTGTGCACATACATACATGCACACATGCACACAAGCAAAGTGAATATATATATGTTTTTAATTTTAAAATAAGCTAGGCATGATGGTTCATGCCTTTAATCACAGCATTTGGTATGCAAAGGCAGGCAAAACTCTGTGAGTTCAAGTCCACCCAAGGCTACATAGTGAGACCCAGTCTAAAAATAATTAAATAAATAAATAAAAATAAATAATTACTTAAACAGAATGCCTGGCACGTGGTGGGGTCATAAAATGTTTCTCTCTCTCTCTTTCTCTCTCTCTCCCTCTCTCTCTTTATACATATGGTTTTCCAAAATTATTTGAATATTATTTTAAATTAGCTATCACAGTGTAAAAACTCATTAATGAAGGCTAAATAGATATTAAAAATCCTAAAAATATTAATGTATATGGGCAGGTAATTCTTTTGATTTTTAAAAGTAAAGTAATCTAATGACTCTTAGGCATGACAGCAATATTTAAAAAATAGTGGTAAAAGTTAGTTTTTTTATCTTTCATTTTGAATATTTAGAAGACATATCCAGGAAAAATTAACTAATGGAGAACTAACGGTATAGAAAAAACAGTTTTGGAGTGACAGGGTGGGCTTCTCAGTAGGTGAGTTCCAGGAACTTCCCAGCCCCATCACTGCCAGCCCAGGGTTCCAAGACCATCCAAGCCCAGTCACTTCCTGTACAGGGTGTCAGGACCATCCTACCACTTTCGCTTCTGGTGTAGGCAAAGTGACAGGGTGGGCTTCTAGGTAGGCAGGTCCAAGGATCGTCTCTGGCCCAGCGTCTCTGGTGCAGGGTTCCAGGACCATGGGAGCCTCGTTGCTTCCAGCACAGAGTTCCCAGACCATCCGAGCTCCATTACTACAAGTGCAGGGTCTCTAGAGCTGCTTCAACTTCCAGACCGGATGGGGTAAGGCCCTAAGGTCACTTTGGCGGTGACAGGATTGGGCAGGCAAAACCCAGTGCCTCCCACCCCCCCTTGCAGCCATCCTGGTGGGATCAGAGAGGGTGATACGGAGTGCAAAGTAACAGAAGAGACAGCAAACCTTCCAACCTAGAGGAACAGGCCTTCACCCAAAGGAAGAAGCACTTGAATTTTGCATCAGACTATAAACAATAAATCAAATCCACATGTCAAGAGCAAAAAGGAAAATCAACAACATGGAAAAAGCAAATAATAAATCCCCAACAAAATCTAGCAGACCTATAGAGGACTCCAACAATGAGTTCTCCCTGGAGATAACCCAGGACACAGATCTTAAAAGAACAACAATAGACATACTCAAAGAAATCAAGGGAGAGAATGACAAACTCAGGAATGAAGTGGAAATACTGAAAAGATCCCAGGCTGAAATGAAACAGGAAACCAACCAGCAAATCAAGGATCTAGAAGGAGAGAATGACGAACTCCAAAGGGAACTGGAAATACTAAAGAAGCCACAAGATGAAGTAAAAAAGCAAATTGCACACTCATCTAATCAGCAAAAAAAGATGGGAGAAAGCCTCAGTAGCATATTTGATGAAGCAGAAAGTAGAATATCAACACTGGAAGACAAGGTGGAAGAACTGCAATGCTCAAACAAAGAGTATGAAAAATTTTTTAAATCACAAGAGTGGAACAATCAGGAAATATGGGACACTATGAAAAGATCACAGGGATAGAGGAAGGAGAAGAATCCCAGGACAAAGGTATTGATCAGATCTTCAACAGAATAATAGAAGAAAATCTTCCTAAACTGAAAAATGACAAACCCATATAAATACAAGAAGCACATAGAATACCTGATAGACAAGCTCAGAAAAGGAATATCCCACACATATCATAGTTAAAACACTAGACGCCCAAAACAAAGACAAATTACTGAAGGTCTCAAGAGAAAAACAACAAGTTATTTATAAAGGAAAACCCATCAGAATTACAGCTGTCTTTTCAGTGCAAACAATGAAAACTAGAACTTGGACCAAAGGATTCCCAGTACTAAACAACTATAGATGCCAACCCAGATTACTATACCCAGCAAAAATGTCAATTATCGTTGAAGGAGACATAAACAAGGTGAAAGAATTCATGTCCAGGAAAACAACCCTTCAGAAAATACTCAAAGCAATTCAAAGGTCAGAGGAAAGGAGCAGCTATCCCCAAGCAGCAAGAGAGAGTAATGAATAAAAGTATAACTGCAGAAATACAAACCTAGACCAAGAATGCAAACAGAAAATAAGGTAAAAGGAAGTAGCACACATCTCCCAATGATAATTTTAAATATTAATGGGCTGAACTCCCCAATCAAAAGACATAGACTGGAAGAATGGATTAGGAAACAGAACCCATCTATATGCTGTCTACAAGAAACCCACCTTACCCTCAAGGATAGGCACCAACTTAAAGTGAAAGGATGGAAAAATATTCCAAGCAAATGGTACCAAAAAGCAAGCAGGAGTTGCTATTCTAATATCAGACAAAATAGACTTCAAAGTAAAACTAACCAGAAAAGACAGAGAGGGCCACTCATCCTTATCAAAGGAACAATTAACCATGAAGATTTCATAATCATGAATATATATGCACCAAACTCCTGTGCACTGAACTTTATAACCACAATTCTACAGGACTTCAAGGTACAGATTGATCCCAGCACACTAATAGTAGGGGACTTCAATACCCCACTGAGCCCATTAGGTAGGTCAACTGGACAAAGAATAAACAGAGAGACATCTGAGCTGAGCATTACAATACACCAAGTGGACCTCACAGATATCTATAGAATATTCCATCCAAACACCAGAGAACATACTTTCTATTCAGCACCCCATGGAGCATTCTCCAAAATTGACCACATACTGGGACACAGAAAAAACCTCTACAAATACAAAAGCGTTGAAATAATTTCATGCATTCTGTCAGACCACAGTGCAATAAAGCTCAATATCAACACCAGAATAAGCCCAACTATCTACAGGAACACATGGAAGCTAAACAACACACTCCTGAATAATGAATGGGTCAATGAAGAAATAAAGAAATAAAAACATTCCTGGAACTAAATGGAAAAGATAATACAAGACAGAAAAACCTATATAATACTTCAAAAGCAGTCCTAGTAGGGAAGTTTATAGCCCTCTGTGCCTACATTAAAAAAGCAGAAAGAAGACAAATGAACTAACAGTACAGCTAAAAACAATTGAGAGACAACAACAAATGAACCCTAAACCCAATAGATAGGAAGAAATCACAAAAATCAGAGCAGAGGGGCTGGAGAGATGGCTCAGTGGTTAAGAGTACCAACTGCTCTTGCAGAGGACTTGGGTTCGATTCCCAGCACCCACATGGTGGCTAAGAACTGTCTTTAACTCCAGTTCCAGGGGAATCCAACACCCTCTTCTGACCTCCACAGCATTGCACATCATAGGTGCACCAACCTCCACATAGACGGTACATTCATACACATAAAAAATAATAAATTAAAAAAATCAGAGCAGAAATCAATGAAATAGAAACAAAGAAAACAATACAAAGAATCAAGGAATCCAAAAGCTGGTTCCTTAAAAGAATAAACAAGATAGATAGACCCCTAGGCCTAGTTAACCAAAAGAAAGAGCAGGCTCCAAATCAATAGTATTTGTGAGGAAAAGGGAAACATTACAATGACAGAGAAAAGATCCAGACAATCAGATGAGAATACTTCAAAAACCTATACTCTACTAAATTTGAAAACCTAAGAGAAATGGATGAATATTTGAAACTCTGGAATTCACCAAAGCTTAACCAAGAAGAGATTGACAGCTTAAACAGACCCATAATATATGAGGAAATTGAAAATGTAAAAGTAAACCTCCCAACTAAAAAAAGCCCAGGCCCAGATGGTTTCACAACAGAATTCTATAAAACATTTAAAGAGGACTTACAACCATTATTATTAAAACTGTTCAGAAGTATACAAGCAGAGGAAACCTCCCAAATTCTTCTCTGAAGCCAGCATTACCCTAATACCAAAACCAGACAAAGATACAACCAATAAAGAAAACTATAGACCCATCTCATTAATAAACATAGATGCAAAAATTCTCAACAGAATACTTGCAAACTGCATACAGACCCACATCAAAAAGATCATCCATCATGATCAAGTTGGATTTATACCAGAGATGCAGGGATGGTTCAACATACGTAAATCAATAAATATCATAAAACACATAAATGGACTGAAAGACAAAAACCACCTGATCATCTCAATTGATGCAGAAAAAGCCTTTGACAAAATCCAGATCCCTTCATGCTTAAAGTCCTATAAGGAATTAAACTAGAGGGAACATTCCTCAACATAATCAAAGCCATATACAACAATCGCACAGCCAATATCATTCTTGATGGAGAAAAGTTAGAAGCATAACCCTTAAAGGCAGGAACATGGCAAGGCTATCCCCTATCACCACTCCTCTTCAATATAGTGCTTGAAACACTTGCTAGGACAATAAGGCAAGAAAGGGAAATTAAAGAAGTACTAATTGGAAAAGAGGACATTAAACTATCCCTCTTTGCAGGTTACATGATAGTGTACCTAAGGGATACTAAAAACTCCACCAGAAAACTCCTAGAAATGATTAAGAGTTTCATTAAAGTTGTGGGATACAAAATCAACCTAGAAAAAATCAGTAGCCTTTCTTTATACCAACAACAAGCAACTGGAGAAGGAATATAAGAAGACCTTCCCACTCACAATAGCCACAAAAACAATAAAATACCTAGGAACAAACTTAACCCAAAACACCAAAGATCTCTACAACAAAATTTTTAAACCCCTGAAGGAGGAGATTGAAGAAGACATCGGAAGATGGAAAGACTTCCCATGCTCATGGATTGGAAAAATTAATATAGTAAAAATGTCCA
>VZQC01010223.1:263787-311252 GCA_009823505.1 Rhizomys pruinosus
TATATAAACTACTCAAAAAACAAAGGAGTAAGAAAACAAATGACCCACTCAAGAGATGGAGTAAAGAGCTGAATAGAGACTTCACAAGTGAGGGAGTAAAGATGGCTGAGAAACATCTTCAAAAGTGTTCAACATCATTAATAATTAAGGAAATGCAAATTAAAACCACTTTAAGATATCATCTCACTCCAATAAAACTGGCTAAGATCAAGAAAACAAGAAACACCAAATGCTGGAGAAGATATGGGGAAAGGGGAACATTCATCCACTGCTGCTGGGAATGTAACCTCGTACAACCACTATGGAAAGCAGGGTGGAGAACCCTGAAAAAGACTCAAAATGAGCTTACCACTTGACCCAGTCACACCACTCCTGGGTATATACCCACAAGACTCATCCTACTGCAAAGATACATGCACATCTATGTTTAATGCAGCTCTCTTCACAATAGCAAAGAGCTGGAACCAACCCCAATGCCCCTCAACCAGTGAGTGGATAAAGAAAATGTGGTATTTCTATCTACACAATGGAGTTCTATGCAGCAGTAAAGAAAGATGACATCATGAACTTTGCAGGTAAATGGATGGAACTAGAAGACATTATGCTAAGTGAAGTAACACAGTCCCAGAAAAACAAACAACAAATGGTATCCCTCATCTGTGGATGCTAGCACCAAATACCTAATAGTAAAGCAAACTGAGCAATATATACACATATATATATATATATATATATACATATTTTTTTTCTTTTACTGAAAGCAACTGTACCATTATAATGTGGATACCTTAATGAGATCTAGAATTAACCCACCACTTATTTTCAGACTTTGTAACTGTGGAATATGGGGGGCATGAATGCATACTTTAGAGTAATATAAAATTAAAGGGGAAAAATGTGGAAAAAAAGAAAAAATAATTTAATGTTCAAATCAATATGTCAAACAGCAAAGGCAGTGATTTGGTTATGTTTATTAAACAACCTTTTAGTTATCAAAAAATAACCCATTTTCTATATCAAATTTAAACAGTAAAAATATTTGGAAAGGTAACTTTACAAACATCATCTGAAATTCACACACCCAACAACTTGGAGACCACAAATGTAGGTCAGTATCTCCATAGATTCTGTAGCCTTTCCATAAAATAGGATAATATTAACAATTTGTATTTTAACCTTTCACTTTCAGTTGTTACAAATATTTTCCTTGTCATTAAATATCCTCTGACAATTTAGTAAGTCAGAGACTTATAACATAACACTATAAAAATGTATTTACCCAATTCCCAAATATTGAGTATCCATACCACCTCACTGTTTCAAAAAGAACTTCAGTGACTATCATGTTCATACATTTTTTGAGCCCATATATAATGATTTCCTTGTTCTTAGTATCAAATTTTAGAAGCTTTAGATCTAAGATGGTGAGAGTCTATTAAAAATGAGAGAAGAGGAAATGAAGTTAAAGGAGAGAAATCTAACATGAGTGGAAAGTTGGCAAGCTCTTATTTAAACTACAGGCAGTATAGCTGGGGATGGTGGTGCACAACTTTGATCCAAACACTCAGAGGCAGAGACAGGTGGATCTCTATGAATCCTGGGCCAGCCTGGTCTGTATAACAAATTCCAGGCTAGCTGGGGCTACAGGGAGACCCTGTCTCAAAAAAAAAAAAAAAATTGCAGGCACTGTTCAATGCAAGATCAACATGCATTATCCTCTATGCTAAAATTTAAAGTTATACAGAAAACTTTTATAAACAATGTCCAAACTGAGCTGGAGAATGGTGCAGTCAGTAAAGCACCTGCCACTCAATCATGAGAAACCAAGTTCTAATCCCCAGAATCCATGTAAAGCACTAGGTATGGTGTCTCTGACCCCCAGGTCTGGGGATGTAAAAGAGACACAAGCCTCCCTGAAGCGATTGGTTAGCCAGCCTAGTGAGAACAAAGAGCTTCAGTTTCAGTGGGAAATCCTGTCTCCAAAAATAAGGTGGCAAGTGACAGAGGAAGACACCCAACATTGACTTCTATCTTATACACACGCACATACACACACACATACACATACACACACATTCACATACACATACACACACCACACATACATTCACATACACACACACATATACATACACACACATTCACATACACATACACACACCACACACACATTCACATACACACGTGCACACACACATTCACATACACACACATGTGCACACACACATTCACATGCACACTACATGCGTGTACACACACACATCCACACACATCCACACATACATACACACACAGGCATACAAGTGCACCACCATGTCATGCACAATAACAAGTACATACACCACATACACGTCAAAGTTAGACCTAATAAACATGAATATATAGACTTCAACTTTTATTTCTGCATCTATCACCTGTGCTTACTGCCTGCAGAGGGAAAATTGAGGCAGAAAGAGTTATATCCTTCCCTGAATTTCGCAGGAGTAACACCCGCAATTCTGGTTCTATGGAATCTGTAGAAAGCAGTGCATCCATCACTTGAGGTGGATGCTGCTGGAGTCCTGGCTGGAGCTCTTCCTCAGACCACCATGCCCTTAGCAGTAGGGCTGCTATGGGCAGTGACAGCTGCCACAGCTGCCAGCTGCTGAGGGCCACCCCGCCCTGCTAGATGCCACTGTGCCTGAAAAGACCTGGCAAATTATTCTTTCCAGAGATGACCCGGGCCCTGTACCATGCAGACCCAATAGAGTAACAGGTCAGGAACAAAGTGGTGGCCTCGGGGCGAGTGAGTCCACAGCCCCCATGCCCTCAGCTGCCACTGCACTCTGACCGACGCTCCGACTGACCTTCCTTCACTTTTCTCTGCTTGCCTCATTTCCCTCTGCCAGCTCAAAAATCACCGTGTCCAGCTCTGCATCTAGTGAGTCCGACATGACTAAGGAGCCTATTTATTACACCAAAATACAAAAGCGAGTATTCCTTTTGAATTTTTGCTTAAGAACTAGAAATTAAGCCAGGCGTGGTGGTGCACGCCTTTAATCCTAGCACTCAGGAGGCAGAGGCAGGCGGATCTTTGTGAGTTCAAGGCCAGCCTGGTCTACAGAGTGAGTTCTGGGACAGCTGGGGCTACAGGGAGACCCTGTCTCAAAAAGACCAAAAAAAAAAAAGGGAACTAGAAACTAAATATTTAACAATAGTGTAATTTTGAAGTTAATTTTTATTGAATTTTTGTGTATGTCATACAGAAAGAACATCTTAGTCACCTCTATGCCCCTCCCTGACACCCTCCAACGCCCCCACCCCCGGAGTTCATACATTCTGTCACTTGTGTTAAGGCCTATCATGTCAAGTTAGTGTCCCCAGACATACCTCAATGCAAGTTCATCCACTGGGGTCTGTCAGCCTGTCTGGAGTCCCACCCTTTTAGATCAGTTCTTCATCACCCAGCAGCAACCCACTGCCCATAATTCTTCCACTGTGATTGGGGCCTGCTGTCTATTTCCACAGTCCTCTGATGGGGTTTTGTCTGCTTGGGTCTTGTCCATGCTGACACCATTGCTGTACATTCATATGAGGAAGTTCCCGGGACCCTGTAGGATTCTCTTTCCGTGTGGTCACGCATCTCCTCCCTGGCTCTTACAATCTTTTCACCCCAATATTCCACAGTGGTCCCTGAGCCCTAGGTAGGTTGCAGCATTTAATATAGGAGTCCTGTCCAGGGACCCACACTATGCAGACTCTTATTCTCTGTTTTGGCCATCTGTAACCTTTTGTATTCTTAGCCCTCTTTACATGAGGGAGCTTCTTTGATGAAAATTGAGAGATGCATTAGTGTTCGCTTTAGCCCTTGTTCTATGTTCCATGAGCTTTAGGTATAAAGGTGGCATCAGGCTGGAGAGATAGCCTAGCGGTTAAGAGCGCTGACCGCTCTTACAGAGGACCCAGGTTCGATCCCCAGCACCCACATGGCGGCTAAGAGCTGTCTGAAACTCCAATTCCAGGAGAACTCCAGCTCCAG
Organism: Rhizomys pruinosus; assembly: GCA_009823505.1. Classification (NCBI taxonomy): domain Eukaryota; kingdom Metazoa; phylum Chordata; class Mammalia; order Rodentia; family Spalacidae; genus Rhizomys; species Rhizomys pruinosus. Next base: position 267,806 of record VZQC01010223.1, read on the forward strand.
GGGAATCTGAGACCCTCTTCTGACCTCCGTGGCATTGCACGACATGGGTGCACAGACCTACATGCAGATAGTACATTGATACACATACAGAAATAAATTTAAAAATAAATAAATAAAAAAATAAAGGTGGCATCATAGGTGGGCCATTTAGGCTTAGGGAATTTATAAACAATGTTGTGAAACTGTAATAATCACTGTCTGTGGAAGGAAAAACGTCTTTCATGGGTGCTGACTAGGATATCACCTGTAAATATTAAGATCCATATTTTGCATATAGTAAGAAACTACATTTGTCTATGGATGTGACAGCCTTGGGGTTTTCTCTAAGATCTGGGGCCTCTCCAGCGATGTGTTTACAGTACCACAATGTTTACAGTACCACAGTGTTTACAGTACCACAATGATTACAATACCACAATGTTTACAGTATCACAAATGAGTTTCCTCCCACTGAGTGGGCTTTAAGTCCATTTGGGTAGCTGTTGATGACCCCCAAGATAAAAGTGCCACTGCTGCACCAGTGTCCTTTGGTAGACAGTCATCAGTGTGGTTATTAGGCCTTGAACCTGGCTTGGCTGTCAATTGATGTTCTCCCCAGCAGCTTGCACGGTGCTCTCCAGAGCTGTGAGAGCTAGCCTTCAGGGGAGGTGACTTCCAGGTCAGTTCCAGCTTCCTTGCTCCAAATCTTTTGTCCCAAATATGTCCTGTCTTCAGCAATAGGGTCTTACCTTCAAGTTCTGAGAGGCGACCAAGGGCTGTGGAAATAGCCTGTGTAATTTTGAGCATGCCTTTTTTGGGTTAGCACACAGAATAATAGATGTGATTGTGGTATCTTCATGTGCACACCTTGCTTGGAGCAGCCCCTTCCCCCCACTGCCCTCCCCATCCCTCCCCACCCTGCTCTCCGCTCTCCTTCTTCCCCTGAAAAGTTCCTAATTCTGTTTTATGTCACATGTACATCATTCCCTTCTCTCCTCCCCCATCTCCCTTAAGATCTTTTCCTCCTCACTCATGATCTCCATTCTATTTTCATCACACACACACACACACACACACACACACACACACACACAGAGTTAAATTTGGGTTCTGCATGTGAGAAAAAATAGAAAACATGATTTTCAGTCTCATCCATTTCTGCAAATGTCATGATTTCATTTTCCTGTGTGTGTGTGTGTGTGTGTGTGTGTGTGTGTGTGTTTACTTGTGTGCATATGCACAGAGGCTAGAATTGGGCATCCATGTCTCCTCTGTCTGTCACTTTCTAACTTATTCCTTTGTGTCAGAGTCTCTCCCTGAACCTAGCAGTCACTTTTCAGCTAGGACGCCAGCCAGGAAACCCTAACAGTTCCTCGCCCTACCATAGTCCTGGAGTTATAGGCAGATGTGAAGGCAACACCTGGCTTGTTATGTGAGTGCTAGGCTCCCAGCTCAGGTCCCATGGTTGTGCAGAAAGAGCCTTTAAACCATTGAACCATCTCTACAGCCCTTGCTTTTACTTTTATGGCTGAATAAAATTCCATGAACTCATGTAACAGCTGCCTGGTGAAAAGTGTCAAATAGGGGCTCATCATGGTCCCTGAGACAGAAGGTGGGGGAATGGGGACTTTATTAGAAGAGTTATTAATGTCATGGACAGACAGACAGACAGACAGATGACAACAGTGTAGTGGGGGCTCTAAAGGGTGGAAATCAGGACCTTCATGGCAAAAGTGGGGCCCCTTTTTATACCTTTCTGAGGATGGGGGTGATTTCATAGCATAAGCCTGCAAGCCAGGCTCTCTGCTTCCCAGGCAGGAGACAGGGAAGGGAATTGGGACCAGGCTACACACACCCCCTTTGATATAAACTTACTTCCTGGGTGAGCAATCCTAGCACTTGGGAGTCTGTTAACTTGGGACTCACAAACAGTGTCTTAGTAGATGCCTGTCGGTCTGTGAGAAGACCACTGCAGGCGCTGTGGCCTGAGCAGTAGTCAGGTTCTAGCATTGCATGCTTACAGACAACAGTCGAAATGATGCATGAACAATGAGAGGAAACTATTGTGAGCACTATAAACTCAAGGAACATTTAACGTGATTACATTTAAGCAGAGTGTTTTCTCAGTGGAAACAAAGTAAAAGACTTATTTCTAAAAGGCATTGAGCTTAACCTAGACATTGAAGCCAATGAAGCCAAAAGGCAGAAAATACGATCTGTGATGTAGACTTGGGTCAAAGGAGTAAGCCAGATAGCGCTGGCAAGAAATGTTTTAGGGGAGAAAGGACTTGTTTTAAAAAGTTTGTTACATTTTTCTGCACTAAGTTCCCAAGCAAGGATGAAAGGCATGTTTCTGGGAAGAGAGACATTTGGCAACGGCTCCGCCACGGTGGGGGTGGGGTGCATTAGAAACCAGATGGGTGGCTAAAGGCATCGCCACAGGCTACAGAGAAGCCACTGGGAGTCTGGAGTTGAACTTAGGTCAGTTTTTAGAATGTATCTCTGGGGGTGAGTTGGGGCCTCAGGAACTGAACTTGGTCACAAACCAACTGTGAGGGAGAAAAAACCTCAGCATTTTAGAGGAACCGGAAGGCTGGTCTCTCAGATCAGAAGGTTCTCGGGTCAGGTCTGGCTAGGAAGGAAAACCATATACTGTAAATTCTGTCAACTTCTGTTCCCTCCCAATGTGAAAAATGACAGTGATGTCAGAGTCCGGGCAAAAAAAATAAAAAGAAGAGAGAAAGGAGGGAGGGAGTTCTTACCCAGTGAGGAAGGAGTTTCAGAAGGAAGAAAATTAGTCCTCAACCTTTAAGGAGACCCAGGAAAAAAATCCTTAGAAACAAAAGCAGTCTTTAGTGTAAGGCGGGGTCAAGGGGTGGGAGGTGGATCTTTAGGTGAGTGAGATTGGTACCCAGTAGGGAGTCTGGTAAATCAAACAGATCCAGAAAAGAGAGGGAAGGAAACACACATCTTCCTTACCTACCACTGTGCCACAGTGGTAGATCAAAGACAAATTTTCCCAGTGCTAAGGAATTGTCAGGTCTGAGTGGAGCTCAGAGGAACCTCTAGCCCAATGCTGGGGATTTTGTCATATGGTCAGTGGGGTAAGCAGAGGTCCCGGGGGATGGGAACCCGAGAGTCAGGGAAGGTCTGGTGCTTCAGAATAAAACGTGGTGCTGGAAGACAGGTCCCGATGCGGAGGAAACAAGAAGTCTTGGTTGCAGAGAACAAGAAGTCCAGGTGATATATGTGGAGACTGAGGGAAGCTCGCCACGGGACAGTTCATCTCAGTTTGCCTCTCAAGCTTTTGACTGAAGAACACGAAGTCTTGGAAATTGATGTAGGGAACTCGGTACAAGAATACGAAAAACTCCCACAGGGCAAAAGTCCCCATGATTGATGTTTCCCCAAGGTTTGTAATCAATCCTATGCTTATTGGGTTGAGAGGGGATTCAGAGAAAGATGCTAAATCAGATAGTCCTTCAGGAAAGAGCTGTGTAACCATACGCAGGCAAATAGGTATAGCAGAGCAGCAGGGTTTCAGTCACACCGCACAAAGCAAGGGCTTTTCTTTTTAAAACCTTTTAGAGGAGGTAGGGAGGGGGGGTTCTTGCATCATGAAGAAACACCATCACAGGTAGGAGAATGGACACAGGCTACATGGCAGGGGTCTTTTTCTGGGTAAGAGAGTTTGGTTAATGTGTGACCTGTAACATGTGACCATGGTTAGGCTGTCCCTGCCCCCCAGTGGCAATGGGAGAGACTGTGCATTTGGGACCTTCTCACAGCCTTTTCTGCCTAGGACCTGTAGGACCTGGATCCTCGAACACTCCACCCTATCTTTATAAAGATTATTTAAGTGGCCAGGCGTGGTGGGGCACGCCTTTAATCCTAGTACTTGGGAGGCAGAGGCAGGCGGATCTTTGTGAGTTCAAGGCCAGCCTGGTCTACAGAGTGAGTTCCAGACATGCATGGGCTACAGGGAGACCCTGTCTCAAAAGACCAAAAAAAAAAAAAAAAAAAAAAAGATTATTTAAACTAGAGAAGTCCCTAGTTCTCTGGTTTTGAACCTATGGACACCAAATGAAATTTAATGATATAATTCAAGGTAAGAATAATTTACAGTGATATAAATTATTTATAGCATTTTCTCTAATTAGGAGACAGGAATATAATCAACTGGATACATTTTATTTCCTGGGAAATAGGAGGTTTTTTTTTTTTTTAAAGCATTGTCAAGTAAAATCACAAGTATTTGAAATATTTAGAACTTCATTCATCTGCCATGCTGAGGGTCTGGCCCAGGCCATGCCCAGAGTTCCTAGACTCAGTATCTCTTATACTGTCTATGTCTACCTGTTGGCTAGCCTCTGTCTTCACCTACTGACATCAAAAGCACATTTACGGGCACCTCCAGTCTTCCTCTTGTCAGTAAGCACAGTGACCGAGGCAAAAGTCTCACAATGGAGCATTTGGTGCTCTGAGGTCATGCCTCTAGTGCTTAGGGTAAAATCACCACTCCAAAGAGATGGAGGAGATAGAGGTCCTGTAGCAAGAGATCCTGTAGTAAGAGATCTTGTTTCCCCAATGTCTTTCAAAAGCTTCATTTTTGTGCCAGAAATAACATGCCAAGAGAATAAAACCAGTAAGGTTTACAAAGGTATAAAAGTATAAGTTTAGCTCAATGTTATTTTGTTTCTCTTTAAAATTTTTTAAAATTAATTTATTTTTATTTTATGTGTATGAATTATTTTCCTTGCACGGATGTTGTGCAATCCCCATGGAGGCCAGAAGAGGGCATCAGATATCACAGAACTGGAGTTATGGACAGTTGTTAGACACCATGTGAGTGCTGGGAATTGAAGTAGGGGTCCCCTGCAAGAGCTGACAGTGCTCTTCACTGCTGAGCCATTTCTGCAGCCCGTTTCTACTTTTTAATAAAGTGAGCCAAGATCATTTTCATAAACGTTGCTTAAATTTAGAGGCTATTTGGTCATTTTCAGTGGTATTTTGGGAGACTTTAAATCACATAACTTCCACATTGGTTTCTAGAGAAAATTGGACTTTCTAAACCTCTCACCTCCCTGGAATGCTCAAATCCTCTCCTGGCTTCATTTTTTAAAATAAAAGAACTCATTTGTCCTCACCAGGAAACTCTGGGAGGATCATTCCTGCCTCTGAGACCAGTGTGGCTTTCCCCGTGTCCTGCACCGATGCGGTTTATTTGAATGAGGCCACTAAAAAGAAGCTGCTGTCATTTTCGCAAAAGAAAGATCTATCTAGGACATGGCAGGCACCTGAGACTCTAATTTAGCAGCAAAGAATTCTTCAGCCTGACTCTTTTTTAATATGAAGTCTTCAAAAGTCCTTTCTAACTAAACAGTAAAAACTTCACCAACCTTTTCCCCTGGGTTCAATGATCAGAGATGTATTACACATCCTGTGGAAAAAAACATTCAGATTATTATACCTGTATAACAATAAAATCCAGCCGGACATGGCAGCACATGCCTTTTATCCCAGCAATTGGGAGGCAGAGGCAGGTGGATCTCTGTTAGTTCAAGGCCAGCCTGGTTTACAGAGTGAGTTCTAGGACATCTGGGGCTACAGGGAGACCCTGTCTCAAAAAAGACCAAAAAGACAAAATCAAATCTAGGTTCTAATATTTATATTATATGAAAGTTATGAATTTTAACTGACATTGAAAGAATTATATAGAAATTTGTTAGGTTTACTTGTTCTTCCCTTTTCTACCCTTCATTCTGGCCTTTTGAGTCACGATAGCAATATGTGGCCCAAGCTGAGCTCAGATAGTAGCTCCTCCTGCTTTGCTTTCCAAGTGCTGGGGCCACAACACCTAGATATTTTTATCATTTCAAAAATCAGGGGGCTGGAGATATGGCTCAGCACCTAAGAGCACTGTGTGCTCTTGCAGAGGACCCCACTTCAGTTCTCAACACCCACATAGCTGCTAACAACCATCCATACCTCCAGTTCCAGGGGATCCTTCACCCTCTGCTGGCCTCTGCTGACCCTGCCTTCAGGTCATGGAACGATAGGTACCCGAGGGAGACCCCAAAACCTGCAAGATAAGTGAGAGAAAGGAACGAGACCAGGCAAGCTCTTTGTCGAGGTCTCAATTTATTGTAGGGTAAACGTACAATTTATAGGGCAATGAGGCGGGAAGAAGCAGGAAGAGGGGAGGGGGTAGAAAGTAGCTCTTGTAAAAGTTAAAAGTTTATCGGGCGGGCTGCTTGCACCGGCAGAAACTGTTTGCTCGCGATAAGCTTCCTCCGCGGGCTGCTTGCACCGGCAGAAACTGTTTGCTTGTGATAAGCTTCCTCCGGAACATCAGGTGTGCAGGCAGAAAGCTTCTCCGCACGCCTGCACTTTTAGAGAACAGCTCTGAAGCTATTTCAGAGTTAACCCTTTATGAACAGGCTTACAGCTCCTCACACTCTGCTGGTATTGCATGCACATGATGCACTTACTTACATGCAGGGAAACACTCATAAACATCAAAATAAATGAAGCAAAAGAATTTTAAACACAATTCAGAGAGGTATTCCCCAAAGCTGTAGAATAAAAATGCAATCTGAATCCTAAAAATGTGGTTATAGCACTTATAGGTATTTCTCCAAATAAAAGTCAAATAAAAAACTTTAAAAATATTTTAAGTTAGTTTTGTTTTATGTGTATGAGTATATTGCCTACATGCATTTATGTACCTGTGTCGTGCAATGCCTCTGGAGGTCAGAAGAGGGCATCAGAACCCTTGGAACTGGAGCTGAGCCTTCTCTCCAGTCCCAAATCAGAAAAATTTAAAGACATAAACAAAAGGGGAAAAAAACTCAGGTAATCTACAGATACTGTTGACACAGTTTTGTGCCTTTCTGGCATATGTTCTAGGTATATATTTTTGCCTACACATTTAAAAAAGTTCAAAGTCCAAATACCGTGATTTAATTGCAGAGATGGCTAGTGAAGTATCAGCAACACTTCTTGGTTTTATTTTTAAAATATACCTGGAAAGGAAAACTATATTGATTAGCAAATATGGTATAAAAACCTTAGTGCCAAAATTAAATATTTAAACATAATTGTCAGACTGAGAATTATGTACCAAAGGCACAGGTGTAAAAGTATTTACCAGACGGGGCTGGAGAGATGGCCTAGCGGTTAAGAGCGCCGACCACTCTTGCAGAGGACCCGGGTTCGATCCCCAGCACCCACATGGCAGCCGAGAGCCGTCTGAAACTCCAATTCCAGGAGAACTCCAGTTCCAGGGGAGTCCGACACCCTCTTCTGACCTCCGTGGCGTTGCACGTCACGGGTGCACAGACTTGCATGCAGACAATACATTCATACACATACGGAAATAAATAAAACAATTTAAAAAAAAAGTATTTACCAGACCACAGTTGCTATTTTTCTCTTTACATTTACTTATTTTTCATGTGTGTGGAGGTCAGATGACAACCTGTAGGATTCAGTTCTCCTTCCACTATGTGGGTTCCAGGTATAGAACTCAAGTTATTAGGCTTGGTGGAAAGATGCTTTACCTATTGAGCCATCTGCCAGCCCTGATATAAAAGTTTTAAGAAATAATATACACTGTGGACAGAAACAGAACAGGCAAATTCTCAGAGAGGGAGAAGAAGGAATGGGTTGGGAAGTCAGCTGACCTTTTCTCCTGGGCCATTTGAGTGGGGTCATGTTTGCATAGAGCTCAGGAAGGCGAGTCACTGTGTTGAGGTAATAAATGCCATTGATGGGCCAGCTATTTGGGGTGAGGTACCAGGGGCCATTAGGAGTTAGGCTCTAATTGTTCATGTAAGGCCTCACAAGGCCCTGTGCCAAGCTTTGTGCAATTTAGGATCTGAATGTTGGCGAGTGATAGACTGCTTCTTGTTTTGGGCATTTTTGTGTCTATAGTGACTTCTCATGGCATCTCAGAGGAACGGAGAAGAAAGCAACTGTAATGAACACCGAGTGCTTGCCATGTACTTGTCTATATGTTAACTCAAGTGGTTTGGGGTTTGTGTTGGCTTTTAGTTGGTTAGGAAAGTTCTCCATCACTGAGCTACAACTCAGATTCTCTTTTCATTTTGGGGACAGGGTCTCACTAAATTTCCCAGGCTGGCCTTGAACTCACTGTGTAGTCTGGGTAGCTCTTGAACCTGTGATCCCTTGTCTCAGTCTCACAAGCAGCTAGGATTATGAGCATGGACCACCAGGCCCACCTTCATTTATGTCTTAAAATATCCATGTGTTCTATCTGTTCTTACTTTCCTCATTTAGCAATGAGAAGATATAGGCACCGAGGGGTTAACTTCCTTGCCTAGTGCCACAATTGGTAAACAATGGTTTGGATTGAAACACGGACAGCATGACACCATATTGCCTCTTCTGTACCATCACTTCTCCATGTTTTACCTATAGATTGGGGCATCATGATAAAATTCTGAGAGCAAGCTACTCAGCACCTCTAATAAGTACCCACTGACAGGATCTGCTGGCCTGTAGACCTACTTTGAGTAACATGAGTCTACACCACACCCCATCACACTACTTTGGTAACAAAGCTATAATGTTCTGGAACCCCATAGCAAGGACTGGCTCTTCATCTCTCCTCAGAGCACAGTTACACAAGGGGAAATTGGAGCCTTTTAGGGTCTTAGTCTTATTCAAAAAAGAATTTAAGAATGGACTCATAAGGAAGCTTGAGGACAAATGTATTCGACTTATAGAAAGATCCTCAGGTCAGGCAAGCTCTAAGTTTCAGCAGCTATGTTGAGGAGGAGAATGGAGGGGAGAAGAAAAAAAAAACCCAGAAAGCCATGCAGGTTTAGAACGAGCCTGGAGGTCTGTCATGTGGCCCACCAGCAGCCATGTGTCAGAGCAGAAGGGAGCTTTAGAGAAGAGGTAAAGAAATCAAAACCATTGGGGCAGCCCAGGATCTTGGGGAAAGCGTGAATAGAAAAGGGGTACAAAGAAGAAAAGGAGACGTTCTGTTATGCTGAAGAATTCAGAAAAGAAGGCAGACTTACAGAGATCTCCAGACTGTAGCACTCTCCGTGAAAACTGCACTGAGGGGCTGGAGATTGTGGGCAGGAAACGTTCGCCATATCATTAAGTTACTAGGTATTCTGCCCATATATATCTTCAGCATGACTTAAAGTGAACCCACCTTCCTAGGGGTAGTCCTGTGACCAGGCTACTGACCCTGAAAAACTGGAACGTTAAGGTCTTCACCCAGGCCACAGAGTCCCATCTTGACCAGATTTCTCCTACCAGGCTTCCTGCATCTGTAACAACAGGGCACATGATCTTTCTCTTCAATAGTAATATCCTTTGCTGACATTTTCGTTCAATATAATGTCATGAATTTCCTTCTTGATAGTACTGGATATTGTCTGAACTTGTTCCTCAGTAAGTAGTTTCTATTTGATTGGCTTATACATTGCTGAGACAGAAATCCATGCTCCCCAACCCTCCCCCCACCCCTCCCTCTGCCACTCCCCCATCTCAAAACTTCAAGTATCTAAGTTAGAAAAGTTGTGTTCATTGTTTTCATTCTTGGGAAAGTTGTGGGTAGAGCACCTGTTGCTCCACATCTCACCTGGCCAGTAAAACCAAAACTTCTGTTCACAGGCTGTGCGGGGATCATATAAGTGATCGAAATTCAGTAGGTTGACTTTTTTTTGTTTGTTTTTGCTTTAGTCAGCATGTTCAAAATCAGTTCAATAGATTACAGATTTCATGGAGGACAAAGACAACTTGAAGGTCATAGTATAACTTTTTGTATAATTATCCAATTAGGTAAAGGTACTGTCAGTAGATTCATTGATAAGTTTCAGTGGTGGAGAATTTACACAGGCTTTCATGCATCATAATAGAAATGTTACAGAATTATTTACAGTGGTGCAGCATTTTTGCTGCATGAATATAAACTAAACTAAGTTAGAGGTCTGATAGTTTTAGTTCAGAATATTAAGAAAATGAAGTAAATATTTTCTAAAAGTTTTTCTACATTATAATACAGCATTGTTCCATTTATTGTAAGTTTTGTAGTGTTTGAGAAGACAAATGCCATATTCAATATATAATATCACGTGTGAATTTTCTAAATGGATAATAGGGTGTGGACTGAGCAATGCTATCTTGAAATGTACACAGGTACACTTTACGCTTGCTTTTTTTGTGGTTTTTCCCATTCAGGAAAGCATCAGCATGATCTGTACTACAGGAACCAAATGTCATATGACAACATGTGTGTGCAAAGTACATAAAATACACCTAACTATGCATTAATATGGAGAGTAATATTGTCTGTGAAATTATGTAAAAAACTTCCCACTTTTTAAAAAATACATCACTTTACATAACACTAGACACCAGGTCAAACACTTAAGGTTGCAGTAGAAAAGAGAAAATAAGAAATTTCTTAGAGATGCTAGCTAGTGTTGAAGTTATTTCTATTTTAGGCTGAATTTTTATTATCTTAATGCCAATTTTTTTAGTCCTAATCATTGGAAATAATTATACAATGGCATTTGAGTTCACTGTTGTTAGAAGTAAAGAATTCAGCGGGTTCAGAGAGAATTGATTATTAACAGTTAATTCAATCAAATGTTTTATTTGTTGTATTTTTTTCTATGTATTTTAGGTTTCCTTTGACCTTTTTTATATTACTTTCTGACATGACATTGTTTTTAAGACTATAGAAATAATTTAAAGACTTGTGCTCTGATGGATGATTTTCTACTAAGTTTGAAAATGTAATATTCTGATAATACTGTACTGTAAATGTCACACAAATGCTTTTCTAATGTTTTAACCTTGAATATTGCAGTTGCTCCTTTGTAAAGAGGTTACTGCAATAAAAGAGGTGGACTCATTAAAAAAAAACATAATTTTCTGATTTCACCATAGAATTCTGTGGTTCTTTAGTTTCAGAATTTTGCCAGTAAAGTATCTAATGATTTTGTACCAGTAGGAAACTAATTATGGATTTATTCTTTCATTGACGCGTTCATTCTTTCAGTATATTTTATTTTAATGCTATGTTCCAATCACTATGCTGAAATACACATACACACACACACACACACACACACACACATCTTTACATACACACTAAGAAAAATTAGATTTTCTCTTCTTCACTTCTGAGGAAGAAAATGACATTAGTACCAGATGACACATAAAACTTGCTGTTTTCACCCCTGTTTTCACAAGGAGACATGTGGGCATGCTGATGGTGTCTTTAAATGATGTTACAAGAAAAAAAGAAAAAAAAATGATGTTACAGCACTGCCATGTGAAGAATCATTAAATGGATCCAGACCCCAGTTATTGCTAAAAGAATTTGCTGGGCACTAATTGAAAAATATACTAAAATAATACGTGTATTAGCTGTCCTTTAAGAAGTCTACGCCGGGCATGGTGGCGCACGCCTTTAATCCTAGCACTTGGGAGGCAAAGGCAGGCGGATCTTTGTGAGTTCAAGGCCAGCCTGGTCTATAGAGTGAGTTCCAGGACAGCTGGGACTATAGGGAGACCCTGTCTCGAAAAGACCAAAAAAAAGAAGTCTAAAAACATGAAATTAATTTAACCAGCTACTTAAAGCTCATGCTTCTTAACCATGTTTCTAGACTTCAAAACTTTTTTTCTTTCAAAATCATCTATTTTTATTGCCTTTTATGTGTTTCATACATAGCTTTTCAGCCGGTCTTAATTGCCATCATGCCTGCTTCTCCCTTGGCCCCTCCCTCACCCCCACCCTTGGAGTTCACTCCAAATCTTTTTTTTTTTTTTTTTTTTTTTTTATTTAATTAGTGGTTACCGGCCTGCAATTCATGTTGGTCCACCCGTGTCGTGCAATGCCGTGGAGGTCAGAAGAGGGCATCATTGGATTCCCCTGGAACTGGAGTTAAAGACAGTTCTAGCTGCCATGTTGGTGCTGGGAATCGAACCCCAGTCCTCTGCAAGAGCAGTCAGTGCTCTTAACCACTGAGCCATCTCTCCAGCCCCAAGACACCAAATCTTTTAAATATAGTTAATAAACTTGAAATCATTGTATAGTTAACACTCATATATTAATTCACAATTTTCCACATACAAATACCTCTATCCAGTTATCATTAAATCTTATTTTAATGCCCATAAAAATCATTTGTAGCCAGGTGTGGTGGGACACACCTTTACATTCAGAGGTGGAGGCAGGCAGGTTTCTGTGAGTTCAAAGCCAGCCTGGTCTATATAGAGAGTTCCAGGCCAGCTGGAGCTACAGGGAGACCCTGTCTCAAAAAAAGACAAAAAAAAAAAAAAAAACAACGTTTGTAAACATTATTCATAATCACTCAAAAATTCATAGTTGGACCACCATTTTCAGGAATAATTCTGAATGTCTTAGAAATAGGCCAAGTATCTTATCTAATTTAATTCATCTAATGGAAAGTTAAGGTTCTCAGAAGTTTTGTTTTAAGGAAAAGGCCAGCTCTAACAAAGCCTTGACCACTGCCCACATTTGTCCTAAATAGACTGGATTCTACATCATGAAATTACAAGTCTCTTCCAAAACGGTCTGTCTAAATAGCTAACCCTGGAACTAAAGAGATGGCTAGGTGCTTAAGAGCACTGTCTGCTCTTGCAGAGGACACAGGTTCAATTCCTAGCACCCACCTGGCATCTAACAACCACCTGTAACTCCAGTTCCAGGGAAATTCGATGCCAGGTGGACATTGCATGACACAGGTGAACTTACATATGTGCAGGCAATACACTCATTCACGTAAAATAAAAATAATAAATATAATATTTTAAACAGATAACCCTGCTCCTTCCCCACCTGGAATCCAGATCAGCTTTCATCCTAACCAGCTACGTGGAAGGGAATGCATATTTTCATTACTTTATATTTCTTTATTGTGATGATGAGAGTGTACACACACACTCACACACACACGCACATGCCACAGTGCACAGGTGGAGGTCCAGAAGACAACTTCTAGGAAGTGATTCTCTCCTCGTAGCTTATGGGCCCTGGGAATCAAACTCAAATCACCGGACCTGGTAGCAGGTGCTTTTCCACCAAGTTTTCCCACCAGCCCCGGACCCATGTGGCAAACCAGCACCTTCCAACACTTCCAGCAGCACAGTCCCATCTGATACTTGAAAGACACTTTACTTTCATGTTAAGCATTCAACAGAATTCTTAAAATACGCATTCTTTACTGCTTGATCAACAGATTCAAAATGTCAGTGCCTGGGATGTAAATCGGCTTGATTAGCATATTGTATCACGTTCCTTCCTCGAAACCTATAAAGAGTGACCTTTAAGTTATCCACTTGCTGATTAGTATACATTATACTTTCAAGGAACTTTTATTCATTTTCAGTCTTGTGAAGTTATAAAGTCTATTTTTGTCGTGTTTTGAGGAAAACTATTTGCAATGATTCAATATGGCCACTAGGGGGCAGAGACTCACTTCCTCTGTGATCCTTCAATGACTTTTTTTTCCCTCTCACTGGAAAAAGCAAACTCTAGTAAGTAGTGCAACTTAATTCTTATCTTCTGAACCTTCTTTCCTCGAAATTTGTTTAGTTGTATTTCAGGAGGCTTTCAATTAAGTTTATGAAGGCACATGTTTGTTTTTATCATAATTTCCAGTTATTTTGCAAAAGAAGTTTATGCTTATTTTGGTGAAACACATAAAGCAACTATCATGGAAAGGCCTGCCAGGAAAAGAAGTCACATGTGCTGATTCCCTTGAGCCAGACATGGAAGTTGGTTTTGCACTTAAGCTCATATATTTATTTAGTGAGGACAAGTAAGAAAACACTCAACAGATGAACAGAGACCACAAATGAGGAAATAAAGATGGCTGAGAAACATCTTTAAAAAATGTTCAACATTACTAATAATGAAGGAAATGCAAATTAAAACAACTTTAAGATATCTCACTCCAGTAAGACCGGCTAGGATCAAGAAAACAAATGATACCAAATGCTGGAGAGGTTGTGGGGAAAGGGGAACACTCATCCACTGCTGGTGGGAATGTAAACTCGTACAACCACTATGGAAAACAGTGCGGAGAACTCTGAAGAGACTCAAGATGAGCTTACCACCTGTCCCAGCCACACCACTCTTGTGTATATACCCACAAGACTCATCCTACCACAGAGACACATGCACAGCCATGTTCATTGCAGCTCTCTTCACAATAGCAAATAGTTGGAACCAACACAAATGCCCCTCAACCAATGAGTGGATAGAGAAAATGTGGTACATCTACACACTAAAGTTCTATGCAGTGGTAAAGAAAGATGGCATCATGAACTTTGCAGGTAAATGGATGGAACTAGAAGATATTATGCTAAGTGAAGTAACACAGTCCCAGAAAAGCAAATAATGAATGGCATTCCTCATCTGTGGATGCTAGCACCAAGCACTGAGTTGTAAGGCAAACTGAGAAACATCAATGTTATATACTCCTTTCCCTGAAAGCAGCTGTGCTCTGATAATGTAAATCCCTTAACAGGCTCTAGAATTAACCCACTTATTTTTAGACTTTGTAATCTTGGTATATGGGTGGAGGATACATAGGCATATTTTAGAGTAATATAAATTTAAAAATGAAAAGTGTGAATCCTAAAATACGATATGGAAATTGACAGTTTATGTACAGATGATATAATTTTAGTATAGGTGTGATATATATATATATATATATATGCATATGTAGAAGTGGTACAGATTGGAGGGAACAACAGCAGAGGAACAGAGACAGGGAACCAACAGAAACAGTAAGGTTTCCCCAAGAACAATCATCCTCTGCTTTGAAAAAACTTTGAAAAGAATCAGAAAAAGATACAGGGCAGGGATAGCAGGGTGCATCAACTTGGGTGAGGTGGGGGGCATGGAAGACAAGATGGGTCTAGATTAGACTGAGAAATGATGTGTGAAATACACATAACTTCAATAAAAATGTTTTATGACTGTGGGTACTTTTAATTTTTTAATTATTTATTATCTTTTATATTATATGTATGAGTGTTTTGCTGGCATGTATGTACTGCACCATGTGGGTGCAATGCCCGTGAAGGTCAGAAGCAGGCATCACATCCTCTGGAACTGAAGTTGCTGAGGGTTGTTAGCTGTTATGTAGGTGCTGGGCTCCAAACGCTGGTCCTCTGTAAGAGCAGCCAGTGCTCTAAACCACTGAGCTGTATTTCCAGCCCTGTAGTTACTAAATTTTTCAGCTGTAGTAAGTATTTAGCTGTCTAATTTAATTTCCCTTTTACATATGAATTCTGTTTTAAAGCAACAGAGTAAGTTCTTTGAGAATTACTTTCACATTCATGTCTTTCTCAGCAGCAGCTTACTGTACTTACTATGCCCGATACTTGTACTAATAGTTCTGTAAGCTGTCATCATCACAGAATATAATAGAGTAACTGTCGTTCAGAACATTTAGACTTGGGCATAACACACATGTTCCGATAAGTAATTCTGTTATCACCTCAGTGACCTCTGGCTTCCTTTTAATAGTTTTGGCACAGATTTTTTTTCAGTACTACGTTACATTGCTTTGCCACAGTGTTAAGAGCTCCCTCTGACCCGCTGAGATGGGGCCAAGGCACAGCAGTGTCTGCCCACTGTGATCAGCCGCTTCTTCTGTTACCACTTTACACCATCGCAGAGTCTCAATAGTGTATCAGAAAAATCCTAAGAGGCCCCTAGCCAGTCAGACTATCCAAGGACCCTTGCCGGCCCTTTTCTCCTGACACTTGTTTGGCAGGACAAGAGGAGTGGAGAGTTACATTGTGGTTGGCCCCTGGCCAGAGCATTTCTAGAAAACCTCGTCCAATCGGCATTTCTGGCTCCAGGGTTCCGGGCAAGCTCTGCTCCTCCAGGCGTGGCGTACAGAAGGGCAGGTCCGCCATGATGCAGCCCGATGAGGCACTTAGTTTGGCCTTTTGATCCTTCAAAATTGTGAGAGTTCACATAAAAATTCAGTTTACCACCTTTTCTGAAAACCTCCGATGACACCAAGCATCAGTCGCCCCATTCTACGAGCGCCCTCCAGCTTTGGGTTTGGCTTTGCCTTCCCCTCTGCTAGCATTAGGTCTCCTTCAGTTCACCCGTCATTTCCATTAGCTGTCTGTTCATGTCCTTGGCAGCACCTCGGGGCAGCATAGCCTACTCTGCCTAGAGGCATCCTCAGGTATGATCCCTAGACTTGACCCCTCTGTAAAGTCTACCCTGCCTGCAGCCGCACCCCCCCCCCCCCCCCCCGTGTCCTTTCCTCTTCCTTTGTGACCAGGAAGGATTGGCCTATTCTACTGAAATATATCTGCTTAAAAAAAAAAAAAAAAAAAAATCTTTGAATGTCTGCATATGTCAGCTTTGGGAAGGTCAGAGTTCTGTCTCCCTTTTCTTCCATTTGTGGAGATTTTTTTGTTGCTTACGAGGGCCTCATGGAGTTTCCATATAAGCTAAAATAAGCCTTCTGCACCCTCCAGTCCAATGCCCTGAGGCACTAACTCTAGACACCTGAAGGAAGGCACACATTACCTTTGCAGAGGCTGGCTTTCTGTCGCCTCCACTCTTCCTTCCCCCTCCCTTTCACACAGGCATGATTCAGCCAGCTGTGTCCCTGGAAGCCGTCTCATTCCTCACATGGCTCCAGATTATCTAGATGGGATAGAAAAGGAGGCAGGCCAGCTGCCCATGGAGCAGACGGACCTCCTTCCCTGCTTACAAAGCAATTGAAAATGGTCATCAAGAAAGCCTTCAGCTGGGAGTTGGGGAGCTTTGTCCCAGCCATGTTCAAACCAGAGGACCAGGACAGCTGTCGGCTTTGGAGCCATCTGGTGCCCCCACAGCCTTTTGGCTTCAGCCACTCCTGCAATGCGCATTTCCTCCTTGAATTCTGTGCTCAACCCTCTGTGATTCCACAGACTTCTCCAGGGTCTCCCACAAATCCAGCTGCCTCCAGAAGTCAGGAAACTAAAGCCTATATGTGCAAGGAGAGATAAGTCATTGCGCAACATTCTAGCCCAAAGTGGGTGTACAGGCTGCCAACTCAAGTGCTTTCAGGAGAAGCCAGACAACCACTCTCTACATATAAATATCCTGTTTTGAAAAATTTGGCAACAGTGGACAAGCTAAAGAAAACACACCCATGCCTGGAATTCGGACCAGGAGCCTCTAATTTGCAATGTCTGGCTGAACAAAGAATACACAGTCCTTCCCTTTGCAATATGATTTCAGGGATAATTTCCCTGATGGTTGTTAACTAAATAATGTGACCATACCAGAGCTAACCCATCAGATGTAACCATTTTTCAAAATACAGCATTTCACACCAGTGATCTCTATAGGTTTCCTTGGTAACATAGCTAGGCTCCTGTCTCCTCTACTTGATTTATTGCCTTGTCCCAGGGTTCACTGCTTCTCTCCCCACACACACCCCCATTCCAGTGAGATCAGCTGGACTGAAGAGCCCTGGTTTATAAGCAGTGCTATTTGTTAACTTCAGATAAGTTCACTTTGCTTGAAGCAAGCGTGGATCTCTTGGGTTAAAGATGCTTTGGGAGAATTCAAAGTCAGCTCCTGGGAGGCTGGAGAAGGAGGAGGAGGAGGAGGAGGAGGAGGAGATCAAAAGCCATCTCAAGCTATAGAGTGAGGCCTTATTTTAAAAAAGAAAATCAATGGAGAGAGAAAAAAGAGGGGGGTTATCACTATTATCACTTTCATCTTACCTTTGGTAAAGCTGTCACAATGTTGGGGTCCAAAAGATTCCTGGAAGAAAATATTCCTAATGTACTTATAGATACACTACAAAGCAAAATGCTAGGATAAAGACATTATCAGTAAAACCTGCTGTGCACTTGGACAGCAGTTCTAACACAGAGTTGCAGAACACCTAGAGCACTGGAAAGCATTATTGAAATACTATGCAATTATGGAGGCAATTATCTTATAAGGATTGACAGTGATTCAACAGACTTTTTTTTAGTTGTCAGATCATCTTTTATTGAAATAAGTTTCTCTTGCTGCAACTAGCTGGGCACTCGATGGCAAAAATATGGAACGCTTCACGAATTTGCATGTCATCCTTGTGCAGGGGCCATGCTAATCTTCTCTATCATTCCAATTTTAGTATATGTGCTGCCGAAGCAAGCACTCAACAGACATTTATTAAATGTTTGCTCTGAATAGAGTGCAATGGAGTAGGTAGAATACAGGGCTCATACATCTCCATGCACCTACTGTTATCCATTGATAATATCACATGAACTTGTGTTTTATATATTTATTTGTTTAGCTGATACATATTTACTCAGTGCTAGAAAGTATTCCAGGCACTTTATTTTTTTTCCAGGCACTTTATAAGCATTAACTTATTTGATACTAGAAGCACTCTTATAAGAGAAGCAATATGGGACTGGAGAAATGGCTCAGTAGTTAAGAGCACTGGCTGCTCTTGCAAAGGACAGAGGTTCAATTCCCAGCACCCACAAAGCACCTAATAACCATTCATAACTTCAGTTCCAGGGGAATCCAAACTCTTTCTTCTGACTCCACAGGCATTGCATGACATAGGTGAACTTGTACATGTGCAGACAATATACTCATACACATAAAATAAAAAACCATTTTTTTATTTGTCTTTTTTGACAGGGTCTCCCTGTAGCTCTGGCTGGTCCTGGAACTCACTCTGTAGACCAGGCTGGCCTGACCTCAGAGATCTCACTGCTCTCTGCCTCCCAAGTGCTAGGATAAAGGCGTGCGCCACCACGTTTTTTTTTTTTTTATTTATTTTGTAATGGTAAAGAATGTACTGTCTGCATGCAGGCTGTGCACCTGTGTCGTGCATTGCTCTCGGAGGTCAGAAGAGGTGTCGGGTCCCCTGGAGCTGGAGTTCTCCTGGAATTGGAGTTCAGACGTTTCTTGGCACGCCATGTGGGTGCTGGGGATCGAACCCGGGTCCTCTGTAAGAGCGGTCGGCACGTCTTAACCGCTAGGCCCATCTCTCCAGCCCCCTCAAAAAATATTTTTAAAAATAGAGGCAATTATATATCCCTAGGACATACACACACACACACACACACATATATATATATATATATATATATATCTCCTCCTGGGTAAAGATGATAAAATAACACATAAATCTAAGTTACTTGCTATCACCACACCAATAGTGAATAACTGTGCCAGAATTTGAACTCAGGATGTCAGGCTATCGATTATAGCTACCACATCAATCTTGCTATAAAGCAAACAACCCCTAATGTTCATGACATGAAATATAAACTGATTATTATTATTTTCTGAGTTGCTTACTCAGCAGAATAGTACCAATGCTTTGGACGAGGCCCAGCTCAACTTAGCTGTTTTACTCAGACATGTGGCTAGGGCTGCCCGGCCCAGGACATCCTAGCAGGACCTCTCCTCCCCAGTGCTATAGTCAAGGTCTGCAAAAGAGTAGAAAAATGCATGTGTTTTCATTATCCTCTCCTTAGATTAAGTTATTCTCTCTTTTGATGAAAGCACATTACCTGGTCAGGTCCAGAGGCCAGGTAGAGGCCAGGTAGAGGCCAGGTAGAAGGGCACGACCAAGGGGCGTGGGCCAGATGGAACCCAAAGCAGGCCTTCAATGCAGGTAACCCACCACATTGTGAGTCAACACTGCTGCATTTATCTTGTTTTCAGATAGTTTCAAAGTTGGTACTTCAGACTCCAAATGAATTGTAAAGTGTTCTAACATGTAGCCATGTTGGTATAAAAGAACAATGTGAAACATGGAAATTGAAAGGATATTTATGATTTTAGGCTGATCCTGGGGAGACACCATCAGAAACTCCAAGTGAAGCCAGGACAACGCCAGCCGAAAATGGAGTGAATCACACTACATCCTTGGCACCCAAGCCCCCTTCCCAGGCTCAGCACAGCCAACCAGCTCCAGGTAAACAGTGGGGAAAGAGCTACTCATCAGGGAGGGCCCCAACCTTCAGCTTGAGTGTGTATCTGTGACACTGTGATAGGACACAGATGGATGGATGGATGAACGGACGGATGGACAGATGGATAGATGGATACCGTGAGGCCTCACAGGTGCTCAGCTGGCTATGCTAACAACTTAGAATTCACCCAGGTCTCCTGATTGTATCATTTATTCACTGACAGAGTTTGTGAAGAATTCAAGCAACTTACAAACAACTATGCCTTAGAAGCACAATCTTAGTTCTACTGCCTTGATTGCCCACTGCTTGCTTCTCAGTACCGTGGGAAAGGGGTACCCTGCTGGGCCACAGGTGTAGGTTAGTTCACTCCACCCTCATTCCTGGTCTCTACAAGTAAATTCTATTGTCCCATTGTGAGGGGTTTATAGCTTCCTGAAGGCTGCAAATCCTGTGAAGGGAAGTCGTGCCAGATGCTGTACTGTATACTAACAAAATTCATCCTTTGAGCCTCTGTGTTTTAGCAAAAGTGCACACAAGTCTCATTTCTCAGACTCCTGTGATTCCAATGCAGCTCAAGCTGGCATCTAATCCATATTGGTTGATGCGATTATTGTCTATGTGTGTATGCATGTACATATGCATAGGTGTCTCTGTGTGCATGTATGTGTGTATATACGTGCATATGTGGTAAGTATGCGTGTGTATATATGTATGTGTGAATATATATGCTTGTATATGTGTGTACACGCAGCTGAATGTATGTGTGAGTATGCGTGTGCTTGTGTATATGTGCATGTACTGCTATATTTATATGTGTGTTTATGTGTATATATGTGAATGCATGTTCATGTGTATATGTCTATATTTGTGTGTGCATGTATATGTATATATGGGTATGTATGTGTCTGTACATACCTATGTGTATGTGAATGTATATATGCATGTATCTGTACATGTGTCTGTGTGTGTGTACATGTGTGTGTATATGCCTCTGTGTATGAGTGCATGTATACATTTGTGTAAGTGTATAACTAACTGTATGCATGTGTGTACATGCATGTGTATGTGTATATGTGTATTTATATGTAATATGTGTATGTGTGTAGATGTATGTTTATAGCTAAGTATATGTATGAGTGTGCATGTGCACACATGTGTATATGTGTTCATGTGTATATATATGCATGTGCATATGGGTGTACGTAAGTGTATGCATGCGTGTAAGTGTACACATGTGTGTATGTTTATGTGTGCATGTATACATGTGTGCATGTGTGTGTGTGTGTTTCTCTCAACGGATGGAAGCCATCCCAAGAGGAGGCTCAGCTTGGAGCATCCTCTGTAGCCCACAGTGCAGAGGAGCAGTGTGTGTCTGGTCCCTTCTAGTTAGTTAATAAAGCAAATAGGAAGGAAGAGAATGTCCTTCTTTACAGTGTCACTTTATGTCCCTTTCCTTCATGGTGCAGCAAGGTATTGATGAGGTTCAGTCTTTTGACTGGTGTGCAGGGGTATTTCTCATGGAAGATGCAAGAACAAATCCCATTTCACTTGAATCAAGCATGCAAGAACTGATACTCTGATTTAAAGACAGATGATGAAATCAAAAAATAGAAGATGGTTAGTCACAAACAAGAAGCAATATTTTCAAATGCAGATTATTATTTACCTTATGAAAAACATTTACAGTGCTCCTGGACTATAAATAATTCATATTAAAAAATAAATAATTCATATTTATCTAAATACAGTCTCTTGCTTCTGGGAATAAAGGAAAATTTAGCATTTGATTTTTAAGTTATATTTTAGAATAATTTGACTTACAGGAAACTTTTTGTTGTTGTTTTTGGTCTTTTTGAGACAGGGTCACTCCATAGCCCCAACTGGTCTGGAACAAACTATATAAACCAGTTGCCCTAGATCTCACAGAGCTCTGCCTGCTTCTGCCTCCCAAGTGCTGAAATTAAAGGCAAGCACCACCACACCCAACAGAAGACATTTTTTGAATGGTACAGAGTGTATAACACACATTTCCTCTTCTCCTAAAGTTACCATTCCACAAGATGATGGGGAAAGTTTCAAAACAAGGAGACTAGCATTGCTGCGCTGGCTTGAGCTGAAGAGCAGGCCTGCGTGGACTTCTGCTTCTCCCGAAGTCTCTTTGTCACAGATTCCTACTCAGGGCCCCACACTGTGCTTGCTTGCCCTGTCTCTGTAGTCTCCTTCTCTATATATGTGTGTTTATGTGTATATATGTGAATGCATATGTGTCTATATGTGTGTGCATACATGTGCATATGTAGTAGGTATGCATGTGCACATATATGTGAATATTTATGTGTATGCATGTGGCTCCATCCTGAGAAGAGGTTCAGCTTTGAACATCCTCTGTAGACCACAGTTCTGAGGAACAGAATGCATCTGATCTCTTCTATTTCCTTCATAAAGCAAATATCAAGGCTGAGAGACTTGTTCCTGTTTCTCTTGGCCTTGGTATTATTGAGGAATTCTGGTCAGTTATTTTCTCAGACAGAAGTCAAAAGACTGAACGTCACCTTGGGTTGCCTCAGTGTTTTCTCATGATCAGACCAAGGTTCTGTGTGTTTTAACAATGTGCTGTTTTGGAGCATCCTATCAGGGGCAGGTGATGCTGACATGTCCCAACCTTGGTGATATGGAGTCCTTCAGTAAAGGTGGTTTCCCTCTGAAAGTTTTGATTCACAATTTTATGTAGGTAAAGGACTGTGTCCAGGTTACATTAAGATAGCTTTTAGAGGGGCTGCAGAGATGGCTCAGTGGTTAAGAGCGCCAACTGCTCTTGCAGAGGACCCAGGTTCGATTCCCAGCACTCATATGTTGGCTGAGAACCATCTTTAATTCCAGTTCCAGGGGAATCTGATGCCCTCTTCTGACCTCTGCAGCACTGTATGAGATGGGTGCGCCAACCTACATGCAGACCGTACACTCATACACATAAAAAATAATAAATAAATAAATAAAAATAGCTTTTAGAATCATGTATTTTAAATAGCTTTCTCCCATAATTACTCATTCTTTCTAACAAGACTTAGAATCAAGGTAGAGACTTAGATTCAAGTTTAGGAGACTTAGAATCAAGGCACAAACTCTTTTTTTTCCATACTAGAGATGAAACTCAGGTAATTTCTCTACCACTAAGCTACATGTCCTTCCAACCTCAAACATTCTTTTAACAAATGGAATGAAAAGTTAAAAGTGAAAGCCTACCTGTTCTACAATTCTGTTGTTGTTGCAGGTTCTGTGAAGGCCCCTGCCAAAACAGAAGACCTCATCCAGAGTGTCTTGACAGGTGAGTGCTACCCTTTTTCCTCCGTGGAACTTGGCAGCTGACATTACACACTATGTAGAGGAGAGATTTTCACTTCTTTCTGGAAACTAAACTCATTAATACCTCTTCTTTACAAGAGTCTGTAGACATCTAGCCTGAGCTTAAGTCACATTATATAATGTTAATCACAGAGAAGTAACCAGAATTGGCAGGCAGTACTGGCCAAAACCAATAGTTGCTGAAGAGAGCTACTTCAGAATGAAAGAATGATTTCTTTCAGGGAACAGGAATGCATATTTCCCTAAAGTACTGACAATCGACCATATTTTGGATACACATGCTATGTCCTGTTTGTAAGCATGACATGTACAATGTTCATGAACTCAAAACAGTTTAGTATTATTTTACTTTTAGTTAGTCACATCAAGTAGTAGAATTGAAATAGATACAGCTTTCCCCATTACAATTAGCACTTAATTATGTAATGGGATCTTTAAACTGTTTAAATATTTGGTCCAAACCAGAACAGCAATGTATAAACATTCACCAAAAGCAAAACCACTAGTAAGAACTAGATATCAAAAACACAAATGTCCACCAACATTAAGACAGACAAATTGTGAAACAGTCACAAGATAGGGTGAAGTAAGACTATAAGAAGAGACAGAAGCAGCATGGGTAGAAATCAGACACGATGCCGAGAAAAAGAAGGGGGGCACAAAAGCATGATTTTATATTATGAAATGCAAAGACAGGCAAAATTAACCCAAGCCATTGGAAGTCCAGGATTAGATTATGTCTGTTGGAGGAACAAGAAGGTATCTGGGGTGCTGGCAGTATTTTGATATTTACCTGTGTGACTGTCACTGAAACGTGGTGACCTCTCAAAAATGTTCAGGGCTAATTATTCATGATATATGCATTTACGCACGTGGATTTCATCAAAAAATGCACAGATCATGCATAGAAAAATTATGAGCAAAACTTACCATAAGAAAGCAAAAACATGTTTTAAAAGAGTTCCAATAGCATTAACACAGAAAAAAGAGGCTAAAGTGTCCAATGTTATTGAAAATATGTAAATAGTAGGTTGAGAGATGACTCAGTGGTTAAGAGCACTGGCTGCTCTTTAAGAGGATACAGGTTCAACTTCCAGCACCCACATACAGGTTCAACTTCCAGCACCCACATACTGGCTAACAACCAACAATAACTCCAGGGGATCTGACACCTTCTGGCCTCTGCAGACATTGCATAATACATGGTACACTTACATACCTTCAGGTAAAACACTCATCATATATATAAAATAAAAATACATAAATAAAAATAAAGATAAAAATCTTTAAATATATAAAATAAAAAGCAGTGGGATCTGTACCACCATCTTGAGTGTGGCTATCTCTGGATAGCTTACCCATTAATGACATTGTGTCACTGAAAAATGAGCATTAGTTTAATATTTCAGGATATTTTCAAGGACAGTATTTTGCCTGAGACCTTTCAAAAGCAAGGTTTTAGAGCATTTTTAATTATAGGCTGGAGCACAGAGAGCCCCATTTCTAAGCTGAGCTTAGCTGATGTGCTATAAGCCATTTCTTTACAAAGTGGGATGGAATTGCTTACCAAAGATACACCCATTCCTTAGGATTATAAATTCTTAATGTAATCACTTACTGTGCAACTGTGATGAGTCAGTTTGAGCCTGAGGGAAACCATTAAATAAATATATCTAGTTTTCTCCACAGCTTATTTCTCCAAAAAGAAGAAAAACTTCATATCAGGAGAACAGATAGACCATAGGGGAAGGAAGTGCATTTCAACTGCTTAAAGACCTTGGTATTTAGGAACATGAATTACCATTCCAGCTTCATCATTTGTTCTGGAGACATTTCATTTTCTATTCAGGTCTATTGTGGTTCATACATATATTATCTCTGAATCTCTTGACAGTTCTAAATATTTTTTTTGTCCCAGAAACACAAAGTTCAGAATGGGAAACACGTGACCCCTCCTGTGACTTAATCTGGGTCCAAATAAGTGGTAATTCATGGATGCTAAGACACCATAAATTGAGAGGCACCCCACTATTCCTGCACTGCTGAGAGAAGTGCTGAGAAACTCTGACACCCCACTGACCATTAGATGCATCTTGATTTCAGAAATGTGAATACGTTTTTAAAATGCATATTCAAGAACTGATGAAATATGTCCACGGAATGCAAAATGACTCAAGGTCAGGCTCTGTCACATCACACGTTTTCTCAACATTGAATAAAACAAACTGTCGAGTCACACAGGTGCCATTAGCCCTTCTGGAGCCTTTGTGCAAATTAGATTAAAGGACTTTTTCCTGCAACACCTAACTGCCATGTCCACTGAGGTGTACAGGCAAATCTGCACTGTTTCTCCTGCAAATGGGATCCCTGAGAGAGGCTGAACCTGTGTGATTATTTGTTAAGCCTCTACAGGCATGGTCCACAAAATATTGAACACTTCCCAGGAATTATTTTACTTCATCATCTGAACAGCTCTGTGAAGTAGTAGACATGTCATAATCCTTAAAGAGGATCATTTCCCTCTACATCAGGTGCACCCTATATCCAGCAGGTTTCAGGTTTAGCTACCGAAGTTCATGGCTTTCTTCTTTTCTTTTTTTTTTTTTTTTTTTTTTTTTTTTGTATGTGTATGAATGTATTGTCCTGCATGCAGGTTCCTGTGAACCCGTGTCGTGCATGCCGCGGAGGTCAGAAGAGGGTTCGGATTCCTGGAATGGAGTTCTCCTGGAATTGGATTCAGACGGTTCTTAGCCGCCATGTGGGTGCTGGGGACGAAACCCGGGTCTCTGTAAGAGCGTCGTGCTCTTAACTGCTAGGCCTTCTATCCAGCCCCGGGTTTCTTCTTTTCAAAATTGCCCTTCGTCAAAAAGGAGATTCTTAGGGCTGGAGAGGGCTCTTCAGTTAAGAGCATGGTGCTTTGTGGCAGAGGACCGCAAGTTCCGATTTCAGAGCCACATGGTGGCTAACCCATCTGTAACTCCAGTTCCAGAGGACCCAATGCCCTCTTCTGACCTCCATGGCATTGCATAATATAGATGCACTTAATACATGCAGGTATACACTCATGCATAATAATGATAAATAATAAATAAATTAATTGTTTATTTGTTTTTTTGAATTCACATTTGCTCGCTGTTGTTCTATAAAGATTCCTCTCTCCCTCCTCTACTTTGAGGGGCTCACAGCAAGTTGCACTCACCCAGATCCGCATCTTGGACTCCACTTCTAGGGACCCCAAACTTAAAAATGCAGATGAAGAAATTGGGCTTCTGCAAGGTTGGGTAGCACAGTCATGACCCAGGAAGCAGTGGAGACGGAGCAAGTTGCAGTGTCTGGCATCCAAGCTCTGGCCCTGAGCTGTGCTTGGCTGCGGTCAGACAGACAGACTGCCCAGGAGCAGGTTGCAGCCTCCTTCCTCTGGACTCTCAGTCTCCCCTGCCCTTCAGCTCTTACGCTCATTTGTTGCAGAAGTGGAAGCGCAGACTATTGAAGAGCTTAAGCAACAGAAATCATTTGTGAAACTTCAAAAGAAGCACTACAAAGAAATGAAAGACCTGGTTAAGAGGCACCACAAGAAAACCACCGACCTGATCAAGGAGCACACTACAAAGTACAACGAAATTCAGAATGACTACCTGAGAAGGAGGGCAGCCTTGGAGAAGTCTGCCAAAAAGGACAGCAAGAAAAAGTGAGTCAAATAAGTCACTGGTTTTAGACCATGAAAAAGAGTCAATGCCGTGGATGGTCGATGACTTTTATGATCTTTTGCTGATGCTTTTGAACCTGTGCACACAGGAGGTAAGGTCAGGGCCTGCCCCAACATGCACTGCTCTCCAGTCTCTAGTTCCGCTTTGGCTCAGGAGTGAATTTTTCCTCTTCATCCTCCATCCTCTCTTGCACCCTCCTTCCTTCCTTCCACCCTCCTTTCTTCTTCCTTTTCTTCCCTCCCTTCCTTCCTCCTTCCTTCTTCCCTCCTTCCTTCCCTCTTCTTTCCTTCTCCTTCCTTTCTCCCTCGCTCCCTTCCTTCCTCCTTCCTTCCTTCCTTTCTTCCTCCCTTCCTTCCTTCCCTCCTTCCTTCCTTCCTTCCTTCCTTTCTTCCTTCCTTCCTTCCCTCCTTCCTTCCTTCCCTCCTTCCTTCCTTCCCTCCTTCCTTCCTTCCCTCCTTCCTTCCTTCCTTCCTCCCTCCTCTCCACCCTCCTTCTCTTGATCCCTCCTCCTACCCTCTTCCTTCCTTTTTCTTTTCATTGTAAGAGACAGAATCTGTTGAGCTGCTCACTCAGCTTGAACTGCTGAGTACACACACTCCTCCTTTCTGTTTCCAGGGTAGTTGAGGCTGAACGCCTTAATTCCTTTATGAGAACAAACTCTGAGGTAGGTATACAGTTAGTGCTCCCTGAAATTGATCCCTTGACCCTTGGCTAATGCCCCTCCTCCATATAGCAGCTGCCAACAAGACAGGCATCAAGTTGTACCTTACATACCTAGAACCAAGCTGAAGAGACAACTTACCCAGAGAAGGAGGAAGTCTCAACTCTCATCTGATGCCTTAGCTGAAACCCATAATGTCCTACACAAGTGACACCTACACCAGGGTCTGGGGCTCACACAGCCTCATGTAACTCAGAATTCAGAACGTGATAGAGAGAAGCGTTGTGTGAGGACAGTCATTCACCTAACATTATTAGATGGCATGTGTGCCAAGGGAATGGCAATGAGCATAACCTACAAAAGATTCCCCCTCAAATAGCTGTCAGGGTGACAACATAATTTCAGATTGCTATGAAGACTAATAGAGGAAAGAACAGTAACGTAATAGAGAAGAACCAGGGACAAGCAAACCTCCCTCCATTGGTCTGTTTCCTGGTTTATTTGCAGTGTGAAGGGTGGAGCTTAGGGACTTGCCCCTGCTGGCCAAGGGCCTTGCTATGACTTTGCTAGGCTGCATGTTTTTTTAAAGTCTCGTCTTGTAGCTTGGGGAGGTCGTAAACTCATGATTCTCCTGCCTTAGTGTCCTGAGATTATAGCATGCATCACCACTCCCAGCCAGGAAAGCCATTTGAAATGTCAGTATGGAGGTGACTCATAAATAACATATAAGGAATGACCAGAGAAGATTCTAGATTGAGGGAACAAGTGCAAAGGTCCAGAGGCAGGAAAAAATGGACTTGTATTAGCAATAGTGGGTGAGACATAATGAGCCCCAGGTACAGGGCACAAGATGGAGGCCAGCATCTAAGAGAACCATTTCCCCAAGGTCTTTAGAGCTGGAACAAATGATAATTCAGAATTTATGCAAGTGAATATGAATCTACTGAAGAAAAAGATCTTAATGGAATCTTTATAGTCTAATTAATAGTCTCAGAAAATATTCCTAGCTGGTCTGGAGCTCACTCTGTAGACCAGGCTGGCCTTGAACTCACAAAGATCCGCCTGACTCTGCCTCCAGAGTGCTGGAATTAAAGGCATGTGCCACCATGCCCAGCTATGGGACTTATTGTTTTAAAATCATCCAAAACACCAGTTTACCTTTTTAAAAAAGAAACTGTTCTTTATGACAGTAAAATATATAGTATAGAAGATTTACAATTTTAAATCAAAAGAATCACTTTATTCGATTTCAATACATTTGCTTCTGAGTATTATATATGACAGTGGTGAGGAAAACATTTTAAGTCACTTTAAATCATTGTTGGAGCTTAATTATTTAATTTGTGTAGCGTGGGTGTAAGAAATATTCTCTTGTTTATTTGGTTGGTGCTTCCTTGATTTTTTTTGTGATTTTCAAAATATTTTATTATTTTTTATTGATAAAAATACTTCATACATCACCTTTCAGTCCAATTTAGACTCATTCCCCTGTCCCTGCCCCCACCCCACCCCAGTTCATGCACTCTGCCATACATGTCTTGCATCTTTCTCTCAGTCTTTCCAGGGATCTTTTTCTGCAGAGGCTTGTTGCTTTGGGCAGAATTTAACTGTAGCAGTCAGTTCTTTGACCCAGTCCTTAGGTTGTTGTTGTTCCCTCCCCTTTGTATTGCTCCAAAATATGCCTATATAAACATCACATATGTATCACAATTATGGCTTCCGAGAATAAACTGTATGTTAATTCCAAAATGTGTTTTGGCATTCACATTTGTCCCTTTAAGTTTACATTACACAAAACTATAAAGACTTCTCTTCCACCCATATATAGCAATTACAATGTCTGAAAATAAGTGGTAGGTCAACTCTAGAGCCCGTTAAGAGATTCACATTATAACAGCACAGTTGCTTTCAGATAAACAGAAATATAACAATAATGTTGTTCAGTTTGCCTTTCAACTGGGGCTCTGGTGTTAGCATCCACAAATGAGGGAAAACATTTGCATTTTTCCCCCCTGGGACTGTGTTACTTCACTTAGCACGTAATGGCTTTGAGTTCCATCTATTTGCCTGCCAAGTTCATGATGTCATCTTTCTTTACCACTGCATAGAACTCCATTGTGTAGATGTACCACATTTTTGTTATCCAGTCCTCAGTTGAGGGGCATTTGGGTTGGTTCCAGCTCTTTGATATTGTGAAGAGAGCAGCAATAAACATAGCTGCGCATGTATCTTTGCAGTAGGATGAGTTTTGCGGGTATATACCCAGGAGTGGTATGGCTGGGTCAGGTGGTAGACTCATTTTGAGTCTTTTAAGAGTTCTCCACACTGTTTTCCATAATGGTTGTACAAGTTTACGTTCCCGCTAGCAGTGGATGAGTGTTCCCCTTTCCCCACAACCTCTCCAACATTTGGTGTCTTTTGTTTTCTTGATCTTAGCCAGTCATATTGGAGTGCGATGATACCTTTGAGTGGTTTTAATTTGCATTTCCTTAATTATTAACAATATTGAACACTTTTTAAGATGTTTCTCAGCCATCTTTACTTTCTCACTGGTGAAGTCTCTATTCAGCTCTTTACTGCATCTTTTGAGTAGGTCATTTGTTTTCGTCTTTGTTTTTTGAGTAGTCTATATATTCTGGATATTAATGATCTGTCAGATGTATCACTAGTGAAGGTTTCCTCTCACTCTATGGGTTTCTCTTCACATCCTTGATTGTTTCTTTCACTGTACAGAACTTTTGAGTTTGATGAGGTCCCATTTGTTGACTGTTGACCTTATTTCCTGTGCAGCTGCTGTCTGATTTAGAAAGTCTTTTCCTACACCTATCTCTTGTAGGTTGTTGCCAACTGTTTTTTTTGTTTGTTTGTTTGTTTGTTTTTTGGTTTTTTTGCCAACGTTTTCTTCTATTGCCTTCAGGGTTTTGGGTTTCACATTGAGATCTTTGATCCACTTGGAGTTGTTTTTGTACAGAGCGAAAGGTAGAATATATAGACTACAAATGGTGATCCTGTTTTGCCAACACCATTTGCTGAAGATGCTATCTTTCCTCCATTGAGCTTCTTTGGCCCCTTTGTCGGATGTGAAGTGGCTGAAATTATATGAGCTCAAGTTTGGATCAACAATTTTGTTCCATTGGTCAATGGGTCTGTTTTTGTGACAGTACCAAGCTGTCTTTATGACTATGGCCCTGTAATATAGCTTGAAGTCTGGCAAAGTATTCCCCCCTGTATTGCCCTTTTCACACAGGGTTGTTTTGGCTATTAGTGGTCTTTTGTTTTTCCATATGAATTTAAGGATTTTTTTTCCCAAGTCTGTGAAGAAGCTCATGGAGATACACAGATTGCATTGAATCTGTATATTAATTTGGGTAGAATGGACATTTTACTATATTAATTTTTCCAATCCATGAGCATGGGATGTCTTTCCATCTTTTG
Organism: Rhizomys pruinosus; assembly: GCA_009823505.1. Taxonomy (NCBI): domain Eukaryota; kingdom Metazoa; phylum Chordata; class Mammalia; order Rodentia; family Spalacidae; genus Rhizomys; species Rhizomys pruinosus. The sequence goes on from VZQC01010223.1 coordinate 298,931, forward strand.
ATGTCATCTTCAATCTCCTTCAGGGTTTTAAAATTTTTTGTTGTAGAGGTCTTTGGTGTCTTTGGTTAGGTTTGTTCCCAGGTATTTTATTTTTTTGAGGCTATTGTGAGTGGGAAGGTCTCCTTATATTCCTTCTTCAGTTGCTTATTGTTGGTGTAAAGAAAGGCTACTGATTTTTCTAGATTACTTTTTATCCTGCCACTTTACTGAAACTTTTAATCATTTCTAGGAGTTTTCTGGTGGAGTTTTTAGCATTCCTTAGGTAAACTATCATATCATCTGCAAAAAGGGATAGTTTCACTTCCTCTTTTCTGATTAATACTCCTTTAATTTCTCTTTCTTGCCTTATTGCCCCAGCAAGCATTTCAAGCACTATATTGAAGAGGAGTGGCGATAGGGGGCAACCTTGCTGGGTTCCTGCCTTTAAGGGGAATGCTTCTAATTTTTTCTCCATTTAGGATGATGTTGGCTGTAGGTTTGATGTATATAGCTTTGGTTAGAGGAATGTTCCCTCCAGTCCAATTCCCTCTAAGACTTTAAGCATGAAGGGATACTGGATTTTGTCAAAGGCTTTTTCTGCATCAATTGAGATGATCGTATGATTTTTGTCTTTCAGTCCATTTATGTGTTTTATGATATTTATTGATTTATGTATGTTGAACCATCCCTGCATCTCTGGTATGAATCCAACTTGATCATGAGGGATGATCTTTTTGATGTGGATCTGTATGCGATTTGCAAGTATCTTGTTGAGAATTTTTGCATCTATGTTCATTAATGAGATGGGTCTATAGTCTTCTTTTTTGGTAGTGTCTTTCCCTGTTTTTGGTATTAGAGTGATGCTAGCTTCATAAAAGGGATTTGGGAGATTTCCCTCTGTATCCTTCTGAACAGTTTGAGTAGTAATGGTTGTAAGACCTCTTTAAATGTTTTATAGAATTCTGCCATGTAACCATCTGGGCCTGGGCTTTTTTTAGTTGGGAGGTTTTTTATTACATCTTCAATGTCCTCAAATATTACGGGTCTGATTAAAATGTCAATCTCTTCTTGGTTAAGCTTTGTTGGTTCCCAGGATTTCAGATATTCCATTTCTCTTAGGTTTTCAAATTTAGTAGAGTATAGGTTTTTGAAGTATTCTCATCTGATTGTCTGGATCTTTTCTTTGTCTGTTGTGATGTTTCCCCTTTCATCGTGAATGCTATTGATTTGGAGTTGCTCTTTCTTTCTTTTGGTTAACTGGGATAGAGGTCTATTTTGTTTATCTTTTCAAAGAGCCAGCTTTTGGATTCTTTGTTTTTATTTCATTTGTTTCTGATCCTGTCTGTTAAGTTTAGGGTTCATTTGTTGTTGTCTGTCAAGTGTTTTTAGCTGCATTGTTAGATGTTTTATTTGTTACCTTCCTTTTTTTTAATGTGGGCACTTAGGGCTATAAATTTCCTTCTTAGGTCTGCTTTTAAAGTATCCCACAGGTTTTGTTGTGTTGTATTGTCTTTTTCATTTAGTTCCATGAGTACTTTTATCATTCTTTATTTCTTCTCTGACCCACTCATTATTCAAGATTGTGTCATTTAGTCTCCATGTGTTTTTGTAGCTAGTAGGGCTTATTTTGGTGTTCATATTGAGCTTTATTGCACTGTGGTCTGATAGAATGCATGAAATAATTTCAATCCTTTTGTATTTGTTGAGTTTCTTTTGTGTCCCAGTATGTGTTCAGTTTTGGAAAATGTTCCGTGAGGTGCTGAGTAGAAATTATATTCTCTGATGTTTGGGTGGAATATTATATAGATGTCTATGAGGTCCATTTGGTTTATTGTATTGTATTGTTCAGTTCCAATGTCTCTGTTTATTTTTTTGTCCAGTTGATCTATAAAGGGACTCAGTGGGTTATTGAAGTCCCCCACTATAAGTGTGCTGGGATTAATCCGCGGATTGAGGTCCTGAAGAATTGTGTTTATGAAGTTCAGTGCACCAGAGTTTGCTGCATAAGCATTTAAGATTGTGAAATCTTCCTGGTTAATTGTTCCTTTGATAAGGATCTAATGGCCCTCTTCATCTCTTCTGATTAGTTTTACTATGAGGTCTATTTAGTCTGATATTAGAATAGCAACTCCTGCTTGCTTTTTGGTACTATTTGCTTGTAATATTTTTTTCCATCCTTTCACTCTAAGGTGGTGTCCGTCCTTCGGGGTGAGATGGGTTTATTGTAGAAAGCATATGGCTGGATTCTGTTTCCTAATCCAGTCTCCTGTCTCTGTCTTTTGATTGGGAAGTTTAGACCATTAATACTTAAGGTTATTATTGAGAGATGTGTGTTGCTTCCTTTCATCTTATTTTTTGTTTGCATTCTTGGTCTAGGTTTTTATTTTCTCTGTTATGCTTTTGTTAATTTCACTCTTTAGTTGCTTGGGGATAGTTGCTTCTTTCCTCTGTTGTTTGAATTGCTTTGAGTATTCTCTGAAGTGTTGATTTTTTTTCATGTAGTCTTTCATTTTGTTAATATCATGAAAGGTTTTTCTTTCTCCTTCAACTATAATTGACATTTTTGCTGGGTATAGTAATCTGGGTTGGCATCTAACGTCATTTAGCACTGGGAATACTTTAGTCCACGTACTTCTGGTTTTCATTGTTTGCACTGAGAAGTCAGCTGTAATTCTGAAGGGTTTCCCCTTATATCTAACTTATTTTTCTCTTGCAGCTTTCAGTATTTTGTCTTTGTTTTGAGCTCCTAGAATTAATGATATGGCATGGGGAATTTCTTTTCTGATCTTGTCTATTTGGTGTTATATGTGTCTCTTGTATTTGTATGGGTTTGTCTTTTTTCAGTTTGGGGAAATTTTCTTCTATTATTCTGTTGAAGATCTGATCAATACGATTGTCTTGGGATTCTTCTCCTTCCTCTATCCCTATGATGCAGAGATTTGGTCTTTTCATAGTGTCCCACATTTCCTGGTTGTTCTACACTTGTCTTTTTATAAAATAGGGTAATCGGCACATGACAGCTACATGTGTTTTCTATTTTCAATCTACATCACTCCATATGCAAGGCAAGGCACCCTCCCAGTTTTCCCCGCAAGAACCCACTCAATGTAGTAAGGTTTTGTAGGCAAGTAAGACAAGGAACGACATTATACATGCCACATTGAAATATGTTTTAAGAATGATGGCCTTACAAATCCTCCTGTCAGTGCCTTTCTCAAAGAGGGACTGTTGTTCCCAGCACTCCCACCAAGGTCTCCATCTTCTGGACTTTCCTTGAAGCTCTTGATTTGTCCCAGAAAAACAAAGAATTAGTTCACTCCCTGTTAGTGAAGAGCGAAGCGAGTGAGGGGTGGGGGGGGGGGTAGGGTGAAGCGAATCCTGGAGGGGGGAGGATTGGCCAGGGCTGTTTCATCTTCTCCCTCCAGTGGCTTATCAGTCTTTATTTCCAAGTCTAGCGACCCCTAGAATAACAACCTTGAGCCCTCCAGGCACCTGTTACCAGCTTCAGAGTTCCTAAGCCGAGCTCTCTGTCTTTGCAGATCCGAACCCAGCAGCCCTGACCATGCCTCCTCCGCCATTGAGCAAGATCTTGCAGCCCTGGATGCAGAAATGACCCAGAAGTTAATCGACTTAAAGGACAAGCAACAGCAACAGCTGCTTAATCTTAGGCAAGAGCAGTATTACAGTGAGAAATACCAGAAGCGAGAACACATTAAACTGGTAAGAGAAAGAAATGCTCCTGTCTGTGCCGCTGAGGGGCGCTTTTCAGGAGCAAAGGGCTAGTGTTCTTAGGTGACCCCACCGGCGCAGGGAGAAGGGGAATGCAGAATGGGACTCTCCTAGGTGTCCACCAAGCGATGTTATAAAACCTGTTGATTCTTTTTGTTAACCTCCTCTCTGTCCCACCACCCACCCCGTGACTGGCTTATTTTGAAATTTAGATAGTTTTAGGGAATATTTGGGATTATATAAATAAGTTAAAAATGTCATGTCTTTAACAAAAAGAATTTGCTACAAGTAAATTTTTACTTTTTCTTTATCACTGTGCTTTTTTTTTTCAAGAACAAACAACAAAATCGCTACACAGCCCACTGTCCTGCATTTCCTTCCAAATCTTGAGGCTCTCTATGAAATCAGATACAGCCTTCTTCGTTAATGATGAGTTTTGCTCTCCAAAAATTTTTTTCATCGATTGTGAAATTCTTGACATTGTTTTTGATGCCTTGATACTTAATAGGGATACCTAATGTTTAATGACATGTACAGTAAGTGAATTTAGTAGTGAAATGCTAGCCTTGAAAACAAGCTAATACCAAATTAATATGCTTGCCAAAAATTAGTAATGTACTGAAGATATGGCTTCATAGATTATTCATTTCTTTGCTGAGGCTCTGTGCATCACAGGAAATTCACTGTGTGTGAAGAGACAGCGTGTGGAATGAAAGAAAAGCTTTGCCCATTAGACATTAGATGGGATTGGACTCTAAAAAGAACTGCAAAATATTAAACACCAAAAAAAATCATAAAATCAACAAGTGGGAAAATAAAATGAAATGACAGTTCTCAAAAGAAGAAATACAAATGGCTAATAGATACTTGAATAAATATTTGAATATTCAACATCTTTAGCCATCAGAGAAATACAAATGAAAATTACTTTGAGATTCCATCTTATCTCAATCAAAATGACTAAGATTAAGAAAACAACTGACAACAAGTGCTGGCGAGGACATGAGGAAAAACTAACTTTCATACACTGCTGATGGGAATGTAAACTAGAACAGCCACTATGGAAATCAGAATAGACTATAGACATTCTTAGAGGACTGAAAACAGAATTACCATATGATTCAGTTGTGACACCACTGGATAGATACCCAAAGGAGCCTAAGCCAGCACACCAGGAGATACTCCCATGTTGATGTTTATTGTTACACTATTCACAGTAGTCTGTGTTTCAAACAGCCCAGATGCTCACCAAAAGATACATGGATAAAGAAAATGGGGTACATATACCCATGGAGTTTTGTTCAATCATAAAGAAGAATGAAACTATTTCATTTGCAGAGGATCTGGGTTTGGTTTCCAGCACCCATATGACTGCTAACGACTGTCTGTAATTCTACTTCCAGGGGATCTGATATGCCCTACTCTGTGGAGATGGGGACATTTATATACTCATACATTCATATACTTGAAATAAAACATTTTAAGTATATAATTATATACTTTTCATTTGTAACCTCCATCAATACCAATGGTATAGTTTTCATCACCTCAGAAAGAAAAATCCACTTCATCATTCAGTGACTCATTCAGCAAATGCTTAGTAGACAGCCAGTCACTCAGTAAATTACAATAGTGGATGAGAATGACCACAATCCTGGTCCTGCTGGAGTTTACCTACCACAAGGGGACACAGACCATAGACAAAATGACGTAGCAAAGTGTAGGAAGCTTTCTTCTTATGCCGAACAGGGACCACGCGGCCCTGCTAAGGGGAAGGGGGACACAGTGCCCACTTTGCAGACACTGTGGGGAGCTGACCCCTCGGTGCAGAGGCCAGCTGGCTACTTCCTGTAGCCCAGCCTGGATGATACTTTCAACTCAGGCCCTTAACCTGGACCCTCGAGACACGTGTTCCACTGTTGGCCATGGTTTCTCACCTGCCCAGAGCCTGGACAGGAATTTCAGGCTGATGGCTGATTGCCTCCCTTCAGCCAATACCTACTCACAACACCAGCTACATAGACTGGTGATCCACAAAGGAATCTCTTTCCAACCCACTGGCCACCCTAATGAAATGCAGGCCTACCTTAGCCTGTATGCACACAATAATTAATAAAAAAAATAATAATAATAATAACGGCCGGCAATTCCATGATGATGTTACTATGAAATTCAAATTTATTCCTTGCTACAGCCTGCTTTTATAAAATAAATGATGTCAGTTCCCAGAGCCAATCATAAGTTCCCCAATTCACGGCCACTGCTCACCGTTGCCCCACCCAGCATCACCCACCTAGGCCATGCTGCTTGCTCCTCCTTGGGGTGGGGCCAGACTCTCAGCCACACAGTGCTCTGAGGTGTGCTATTTGGAAAGCCAGCCTGGAATTCAAGCTGGATTTCCCTACAGCAAAGAATGTAATGTGTTAAGTAGCAATAAGAGATTATGAAATGGGAAGTTGAGGTTGGGGGCTGGGGAAGGATGAACATGTTTAGGATCTTATTTTACTTACTTACTTATTTATTTATTTATTTATTTATTTATTTGTATGAGTGTACTGTCTGCATGCAAGCTTGTGCACCCGTGTCATACAATGCCACAGAGGTCAGAAGAAGGTATCAGATTCCCCTGGAACTGGAGTTCTCCTGGAATTGGAGTTACAGATGGTTCTCAGCTGCCATGTGGGTGCTGGGGATCAAACCCAAGTCCTCTGCAAGAGCAGTTGGCACTCTTAACTACTAGGCCATCTCTCCAGCCCATGCTTGGGATTTTAAACAGGCTCCACAGGGAAGGGGTGATTCATAAAGAAATGTGGGAATCAGGAGGTGAGGGGCTGGCCCGACATACACCAAGAGGAAGATTTTTCTAGCCAGAAGACTTGACATGCAGAGTGTCTGGACTGGGAATATGTCTCGGTATTAGAAGAATAGTACATGAGGAAGGTTATAAGGTATTGGGTAAGCAGATGGGATTTAGGGGATGGAACACAGATCTAGGATTTGGGGGGCTCTGGCTCTTATGTATTGTTCCAAGAGTGAGGTGGGCACCTTTGGGGGCTTTGAGAAGAGCACTGACATATCTGAAATGACATCCAAAGGGACCATTCTGAGGGTTTCTTGGCCCAGTCATACTAAGAAGTGGTTTCCTAGGAAGAGACAATCTCAAAGCTCAGTTCAATCCAATGTTGGTGTAAGATTCTGTGGAATCCTGGGGTTCACCAGCAGAAGACTCAAGTTGACACTCAACATGAATGGTACTAGAGGACCCATCCATAAGTATCTAGAGTTCCCCATGGACAAGACACCATCCACCAAGAAAAGAGTGATGGCCCTTCAGTAAACATGTGGCAAATCCAGGGAAGCTGGAATATTCACCAAGAGTCAAAAAAAAGAGAGGGATGGAGGGAGGGAGGAAAAAAGAAGGAAAGAAAAGAAAGAAAAGAAAGAAAAGAAAGAAAAGAAAGAAAGAAAAAGAAAGAAAGAAAGAAAGAAAGAAAGAAAGAAAGAAAGAAAGAAAGAAAGAAAGAAAGAAAGAAAGAAAGAAAACAGAGTTTGGATGAGAACAGAAGGCCTTGACAGCCAAGGAAGGCTTTGGGAATGTGATGGGGAGGGAACTTGAGCTGTGAAATGCAGGAGGCACAATATGCACCCATGCTGAAAGAGGTGTGTGAAAGCGACTCAGGATTGTCTTTTGAGGGACAAGAAGGTATAGAAATCCTGGAGGAGACAGAATGCCAGAAGATATGTGACTAGTCGCTTCTGCCCAAGGAAGAAAAATCGTATGTACAAAAACATATCTACTCATCCAAATCAGCATGGCTCTTTCAGACCAAATGTAAGCAACCCTCTCAAAATGCTGACTTCTTCATGGCTGTGTTTGTGGATGTGGAGTCCAGGCTAACCCCAGTGCCCTTGGATATACTTATGAAGGCCTTAGTGAAGAAGGCTAAGTCCCAGATTCCTCAAATTTGGAAGCACACAGCTTATTTTACAGGCATTTGGTTTCACAAATGACACTTTGGTTCTAACCTGAATACCAGACTTTCTTCTCCATTCTATATGTAATAACTAGAAATTGTTCTGGGAACTTTTGACTAAAAGGTGCCTGGAAGTAACAGTGTATCTTTGGTGGAATGTCTGCATCATGAGTGGGAATGTAATCAAAAAGCCAGCAAGCCCTAGGTAAAGAATATGACAAAGAAAATTAAATAGCAGTTATTCCATCTCTCCAAATTTTATGGGGTTTAAAATATCAGTCTGCTTAGGTTAAAAGTTTTACAGTTCAGGTTTAAAAAAAAAAGCATGGCTTCAGAAAACTCCTTACCAAATGTTCAATAATATTAGCACAACATTCTAATAGATGAAAAAGATGAAAATGATCCTAACACTGTCACCATACACACTTAAGAAGTATGTTTAACATAGAATTCTAGTAACTGAAATTTAAAAGGCATCAGTAAATTAACACAAAAAATCAAAGATGTGACAATTTGCCCAATTCTATAAATTGTTAAACACCAAGAAAATGTTTTTGAAGTAATTGTTTCTTTTAACACAGGAAAGGTGAAATATTAGTTTCTATACTACAACTTCAGAGGGTTTGAATCTTCCAGCTGACAGTATGCCTCTTTAGGAATCTAAATAGCCACATAATGGTTATTCAAAGGAAAGCTCCAGAACACAGGGTTGTTAAGCATGCAGGTCCCACACTAAACCCCCTGCATTGCCATCCATATTTTACTGGTGTCCTGGGGTGACTTGACATATGTTCAGGATGAGGACGCAAAGGTTTAAAGCCAATCAATTCTTGTCTTTGCTCAAAATTAGTGCATTGTTTTAAAAAAAATTTTACTTGACATTTTGTGTATTTCAGACATCATTTTTCCATTCAGTTCAGGCATATTCCCCTTTCCCTTCCCCCCCACCCCACCCACCCCAGATCATGCATTCTGCAAAACTGTCCTGCATCTTTCTCTCAGTCTTTTTTTTAGTTCTTTTGTTGTTGTTCTCTCCAACTTATATTGCTACAGTATATATATATACATATATATATATATATACATGGTTATATATGTACATAAATATATACATACCCATGAGTTCGCTTTAAATTGGAGGATTTTTTTTCCTAAAAGATGCCATGTTTTCTTTAAGGAATTATTCAAAAGCTCCTCCTTGGCAATCCCAAAAACCATTCGCGCAATCTGCCTTTTTGCTCCACATGGGTTTTTTTTCCCTCCCATGGTCCCCAATGAAGTCTAGTAACGCGACGTCGTTCCTGTCTTGATCCCCTGTACTGGCCTCATGATACAGCCAGGTAGTCCAACAATAGCAACAATATTCTGAAGAGGCTGAATCCCCTGTAGCTGCTCAGTTCACAAACTGGATGTATCGCTCCAGCTAGTCCCCATCTGGCATATATAAAATGGTTAGAGAGACATGAGTCTCCATTCCATATTGGAAGGTTCTAAAAAGCTGTGTCTCATGTCTTTGATGGATGGCAGAGTGGTGACAGGCACAGGTAGTATCATGGTTGCACCAGCTAAGAATTGAAAACTAGGCTGACAATAGTTCTCTCTTTTCCTTTTTGTCTATTTACCAAGACCTCAAGTTTTATATCTGAAGTACTATTTCCCTGGTTTTACTGATAATTTATTTCTGGTTGTACTTTCCTTTTGGATGCTTAAGGCCACACAGTTAGCCCAGATTAACCAAGGTTTTTGTTTTCTCAAGGTCAGTTGAGGATCTGGCCCTCAGGGGTCTCTCGGGGTTTTGGCAGGGGGCGGGGGGGGGGGAGGGGGGAGGAGGGTGGAAGCACCTTGCTCCCTTCAGCTTTTCATTTACCAGTTCCATCTACTCGGGGACAAAATCAGGTCTTGCTAGAACAGGCTTCCTTTTCTGAAGCATGAGCAGACTTTCCTCTTTATAGACTGGACACTGGCTGAAGTCCCATTAGTGGCTCTCCAAGACCTCCCTGCACAGGAAGACTGGTGACCCACATTTGCAGGACATTTCAAGAGATGCCCCCATGCATAATCCCCTAAGACTTGGTTGACCTCTGAGGGCAACAAACAAAGTTATCCCTTAGGTCCCTCTGCCAAATCGGTATGGGCATTAAGTATGGTCCTTAAGCACCCAGAAAGGCTAAGTTGCACCAGCCTATTACATTGCACCTATATTAAAATTGTATCCTTGGGCTGGAGAGATAGCCTAGCGGTTAAGAGCACCAACTGGAGATGGGTCTGTAGTTCTCTTTTTTGGTTGCATCCTTGCCTGGTTTTAGTATTAGAGCGATGCTGGCTTCATAGAAGGAATTTGGGAGATTTCCCTCTGCTTTTATCCTTCTTAACATTTTGAGTAATAATAGTTGTAAGTCTTCTTTAAATGTTTTATAGAATTCTGCTGTGAAACCATCTGGACCTGGGCTTTTTGGGGGAGGTCTCTTATTACATTTTCAATTTCTTTATATATTATTGTTTAGCTTTGGCGATTCCCTGGATTGCAGATATTCATCCATTTCTCTTAGGTTTTCAAATTTAGTAGAGTCTCTCTGTTTATTCTTTGTCCGGCTGATCTGTCCAAAGGACTCAGTGGGGTATTGAAGTCCCCTACTACCCTACTACGAGTGTGCTGGGGTTAATCTGTGCCTTGAGGTCCCATCGAGTTGTATTTTTAAAGGTCGGTGCACCAGAGTTTGGTGCATTTATATTCATGATTGTGAAGTCTTCATGGTTAATTTTCCCTTTGATAAGAATATAATGGCCCTTTTGTCTCTTCTAATTGCTTCTACTTTGAAGTCTATTTTGTCTGATATTAAGATAGCAACTCCTACTTTCTTTTTGGTACCATTTGCTTTGAATATTTTTCCCATCCTTTCACTTTAAGTTGATGCCTATTCTTGAGGGTGAGATGGGTTTCTTGTAGAAAGCATATTGATGGATTCTGTTTCCTAATCCATTCTATACTTTCAATGTGAATGTGTGTTGTCATTATTGATGCAGTTCACAGGAAGTCACTGCCTTCCTTCTGATGGCTTGCACTAGCTCTGTGTGTTCCAGCTGGCAGGGAGACTCTTGAATCTCCCCCCTCTGTGGCATCCCAGCCAGGGTTCTGTGCCAGGAGTAATTGTAGCATGAGGAGTCTCATCATTGTTTGCTGTGCTACTGTTATCTGTCTTCCTCTCTATTCTGACTTTAGCGTAGCATAATTTTTCTGGGAAAATTAAGTAGTTTAAATTTTCATAAAATGTTGCAATAACAAGAAATTAGAAGATATTTTAATAGTGAAATAAGGAATGACATAATTGTCAAATGTATTATTTGTCAATTTTCCTATCACTACCATAATGGAGTTGATCATGCACATGCACATACACACACACACACACACACTCACATACATGCACACTCACACTTGGAACTCATACTCACACATGATACAAATCAATACACATCTGCGTTCTATTTAGCCTTATATTGTAGACAGTTTGTATGTCATGATTTTTAATTTTCAATGACTTCTTATTATTTCATGATATGATAAGGCCTAATTTATTGAGTTCCCTCCTGATAGAATTGTCGAATGTCTTTCGTCTCTTTTATTATTGATGTTATTACAGCAATGCTGTGGAGAACGTTGTTCTAAAACTGCTGACAAAGAAATTGCTCTCCAAAAAAGATTTTACCAACATTCCCTGTTACCAACTGGGTCTGATATTTATACCTTTGCCACTAAGGGGTAGTGTAATCTTTGTTTTGTTTTGTTTTTTTGTTTGTTTGTTTGTTTTTTTCTGCCAGAATGAATTATTGGAAGTGGTCTTTATTTCAAATTGTATAGCTTTACTTATGAGCATGGATGGGCATGTTTCTAGACTGTCCACTTCTACTCATTTCTTCTACAAACTGCCTGTTCACATCCATCTCCTGTTTTTCTTTTGAGAGATGTGATGCTATATTTTTTAACTTTTAGGAAATTGGAGAGGACAGAAAAATGTAGAGTATTTGTACACATGTACATATATATACACATATATATACAAATATATATATATATATATATGCATATACATATCACTTGAATTGGAGGACTTTTTTTCTGTAAAAGATGTCATGTTTTCCTTAAGGAAGTGCTCAAGTATTACTCCTTGGCAATCCCAAACGACCATCAATCCTCCACTTTTGCTCCACATCGGGGTCCTTCCCTCCCATGGTCCTCCAAATGAAGTCCAGTAAGCATGTGTCCTATCTTGATACCCCTGTACTGGCCTCCATGATATGCACCAGGTAGTCCAACAATGGCAGTCTATATTCTGATGAGGCTGAAATCTCCTTAGCTGTTTAGTCCACAAGCTGGGTATCTCAGTATTCCCTATCTGGCATTGAAGGTTTAGAGGATTCTTGGAGAGGCATGCATCTTCAGTCCATATTGGAAGGTTAAAAAGCTGTGTCTCATGTCTTTGAGTGCCCAAAGTGGTGGCAGCCACAGGGTAGATGCTGTTGCAGGTAAGAATTGAAGACAGGCCAAACCACAGTACTCTCTCTTTTTTAAATTTTGTCTTTTTACTAAAATCTCAAGTTTTATGTCTACAGTACAGTTTCTCTGGTCTTACTGATCATTT